>JAVJIF010008481.1:0-211383 GCA_038442645.1 Agave tequilana | reverse complement strand
CCCGTCGCCGCCAGGGAGATACTGGAGGCGAACCCGAACCACGTTATAAGCAAACCGTCCTCCCAGGGGGTGTCACATCGGATCGTGATCGTGTCACCGGAGGCGGAGCTAAAACGGGGAATATTTACTTTCTTATCCCCGCGTCGGCCCTTCCGGACAAAAAGAAGAGGAAGAGCCACAGAAGAAAGAGCCAGAAGGCGACTGGCTCGGCAGCCGAGCTACTGCATAAAGATATCCGTGTAACGGAGATGGAGGCTCCGGCCGAGGACGAGAAGAAAGGCCATCATCACCATCGAAAAAGCAGACGTGTCACGGTGTGAGGCCCCACCTTGAGAGCATAGACGAGGATTAAGTATAAAAAATGAAAATTTGCTTGAACCAGCTCAAATTTGGCTGGTGAGGGATCAGAGGATGGAGACTGCATGGGGCTTATATTTCTTATTGTTTTTTTTTTTTTTCCCTTTTTTTCTTTTCTTTTTGTGGATAACAATTGTAAATCTCTCTCTCTCTCTCAACAACATATGAATGAAATTTCTAATCATAGGACTTGTACTTTGAGTCTTTGACCAAAAATTGAAAGTGGTCGTATAACAAATTTGAAGATTGCCGTATTTGAACAAAATTGAATGGGTTCACCGTTTTTCTACAATTGAACATGCATGAGTGATTCTAAAACATTTTAAATTATTTGAGTGTCAACTTTTATGCTGATTATCTAACTGCAATCTTGCAAAATAGTTCCTTTTGATAAAATGGAATATTAGTATTTGTAGGGATCCTTGATTTTGAAGGCATTTGTGTTCTAATTTCTATGAAAAGAAGGGGATTATAGTTGTTTAGTTAACTGATAATGATGATGAGGGCTTCAATCTCATCTTGCAAAAAAGTTTGTGCTAAATGTAAAATTTATCACAAAAATGGGGAATTTGTTTAACACAACAACAACAGTATTTGTGGTAATCACGCTGGATCGGGCACATGAATCAACTTTCTCTCACACTTATTCTTATCGAGCAATATGTCTTCACTAAGACCTTTAACCTCTATATCTTGTCGTATTACCTCCGTCCATGTATTCTTCGGTCGCTCTGCTCCTGCGCTCTTCTAACTTGCCCTAATTTGATACGTTACGCCGGAACTTGTTTAATGTTTCTCAAAAAAATGTACGAGGAAAGATTCGCCATCAACATACACAATTTTTTATCTAGCATTGTTTGTTGGAGTAGTTCATGACTTTTTGGTGTTTTGTTACAAATTTTGATAGAAGAAGCTACAATAAAATAAATCAAAAGGTGATATGATTTTTTTTAAAAAAATGATTTAATCAATTTTCTTCCTTGATAAATTAAAAATTCTCTAGAAAAGAACAACATATGTTTGCATTACACCTAATTTGATTAATCACCGAACAATGTACAAGTGTGACGAGTACATGACACCAACTAATCTTTGATGAAGATAATTTTTTTCTCATTTAAACTAAATACAAAAGCACACACTAATTAATCAGTCCAAATAAAATTAATCTAATTGCAAGTTTGATTGGATCCGACGCGCAATTGATTAAACAATTAAACTATCGAACTTCTGATAAGAGAGAGAATCTAATTCGGTTATTGTGCAAGAGTCTTCTAAACTTAGAAGCAAGATTAAAAATAATAATAATAATAATAAATAAAAAACTAAACCCTAAAGTGTCAGATTACAGCTAATAAGGATTCCCTTATAAAAATCAGGCAATTGACTGCTCAAGTAACACTTGGATCAAGTCATGAGAGAGCCAAGTAATAAATAATAATTTTTTTATCAAGGTTTTGTAATTATTATAACAAAGGAATATTAGAGATTAAGAAACGAAGACAGCTAATTAATCAGCTGTGATTGAGGAAATAAGTACATGAGAAATAGTTGTCAGACTAATATTGTCAGAATTTAATCCCATGATTAATAGTGAGGGGCTCATTTTTTATTATGAAATTAATTTTGTTGGGCAAGAATCTATTAGAACTTAGTTAATTTTCACAGTGTCAATATAAATGATGTTACTGATTTAAGTAAGCCATCTCGTAGGATGGACTTTTTTGAGATAAAACCGTGAGACAAAAAATCTCGGCGTTTCATTAATAAGAACTTAAGGAAACATCTCCAGCAAGAAAGATACAAACATGTAACACATATTCTTCAAAAAGAAGAAAAGAAAAATGCAGTGGAACGTCATCGGAGCTCCCCACGCATCACGGCATCTGCAGGTCCAATCTCGTAAGATGGTCTTATCCCATTAATAGTGCATGTTGACATGTGTATGGTCACAAGGATTGCAATGAAGAGAAATAGACACCT
This sequence comes from Agave tequilana, assembly GCA_038442645.1. NCBI lineage: Eukaryota > Viridiplantae > Streptophyta > Magnoliopsida > Asparagales > Asparagaceae > Agave > Agave tequilana. Next base: position 209,043 of record JAVJIF010008481.1, on the reverse strand, counting down.
AATGTATCCTAATTTTTAGGACAAGGACAGGGTTAAAGTAAGATAGAACAATTTAAGGAGAATAGATAAAGATAACAGTTTTCTTTTCTTCTTCTCAGTACAAATTGGTGGTAGTTAGATTTGTCATTATGAGAGTTAGGAAACTGAATGCAGGATGAAATGTAATATTCCCAAACTCTATTATGCTATGTTTTTGTTGGCAGAATAGCACTTTGTTATCACAACAACTTAGTAGTGGAAAATATGGCTGGGGTTCTCAATGAGACCCCATCCTTTTCTCAAAAAGAGAAGATAACAGCTATTTGCTAGAAGAAATTTATCTGTTTTGTGCTCACAAGGACACTTCATTTCTTTGGACCAGAGACTGAAAAGACAAGTGAAAACAATTGGGACATTTTTTGTAGAACATCTTTTCATCAACATCAATAGAGACTGAAAAAATCATTCTTTATTAATTATAAATATATAGGTATTGGAAACAGACTCTTGAGACCTTGGAAAATGTCAAGCAAACATGCAAAAAAAATGCACTCCAAGGTATTGACAGACTACTAGAAATTACACAACAAGGTGATTAATCATCTATCCAGAGTAATTAAGGCATTTACATAAGCTTAACTTCTTAGTCTTTGTACTCCATTACACTCTTGCACTTATTACAAAATTGTATGTATTTTTCCTTATCTTTCAATATGATCTGAGATCTAATCTAAACAAAATACATAGCCACCAGCATCATCCTTGTTCTTTGTCCAGTTCAGTTGTGTGACGAAAGTAGGCCCAGATGCTGGGAACCAGCAAACAACCTTTATGTACAGCTCACTGCCCAACGTGCACCACTGGCTCATATCATGGTGATTAAAAGTCTAAGAGAATTAAAAAAAAACAATTTTTATATAATCAAATGCACCCACCTTTGGCAACATACAAGCTCACTCTCCTTTGTGTTATTGGCATGTGGGGCCCTGTTCACATCGATTTCATGATTTTGGAGCATGGAACACTTGTTGTGTGCCCTCAAGCTTCCATTTGGGGCCCGTTTGGCATCGAAAATAGAAATAAAAAAACTGATAATATCAAAAATTCTCAAGAAAAGTCATTGACATGACAATAATGTAATTCCTATGATTTTGATGATATAATTAACCTATAATTTTAGTTACTAACAAGTTAGATTAGTAGTGCTGTCTTGCTTCATGATAAAATTATACTTGGAGGATGAGTGAATTTGAGCTATCAATGTCACATACATATGGAGGATGGAAGGATTATGTGAAGCTCCACAAATTTCATATTCTAGCTAACACAGAGCTACTACGAGTAAAGTACATGTAGCTCCACAAGATCAAACTATTACAAGATACATCAAGATATGAAAGAGTAAGAAGGAGCCAAAGATATATTGAGCTACAAAAGTCATCAATAGAACCTATGTAAGTAATCATACAATAATTTTATTATCAAATATATATTTGACACATAGTAGGATCTTTCTATTTCAGTTTTTAGGTAGAATCTCCATTCTACCATCTCATTTTACCACTCAGCCTTATTCTACCAGCTGTGTTCAGTATAGATTAAACTGAAATAATTCTGTCACATTTCTATTCCATTTCTGATTCTTCTCTGGACACTATATTTTCAGGTCTGTGGTAATTAGGTCATAATACAAATTGGTTGTACTTCACTTGGAATACTACCCACTCTTTGATTAACTTCTTTCACACAAGTGGGCTGTACATATCCTGCTCTACAACTGAAAAATTAGGTCTGTCCAAGTCAATCTGTCCCACTCTGTCCATGTGCTGTTGACAGTTTTTGACAACCCCTATCTGTCCAGTTTCTACAGTTGTGTAAGAGATCCGTTGGGTATATATTTTGGGAGAAAACTTCATCCCTTTTCCTCTCTCTAAAATCTCCGTACTCTTTCCATGCTTTATTGCTGCAGAGACATTAATATTCAAGATTATGCACAGTTGTGATATTTTTTTCAGCAGCATTAATTGTTTTAAACGGGCATAAAATCTGCCTTTCTCTTTTCTCCAATGGTTGAATTTACTTTGATGTTGCCTCGTTGTTTATATAAATCCTTGTTCATTCATTACAATAAGAAGACCTAACCTACAAATTTCAGTGAAGCAAAAACAGAGCTTTTCTACAATTCAAGCCTTAAAATTCAGATATCACCAAACAAAAGTGGTTGAGCCAATCATCTTTTTCAAGTTCTGATATTCAGAGAAAGTCTCAAGCATTCAATATAAGAGAATTTCATCACTTCATTTATTTCTCTATTGGAGAATCTCAGTTTCATCTTCTGCATTTATTCTAGATTCTCATTTTTATTGCTTTAGACTTATTGTGCCAAGTTATTATTGATAATACTTAGAACTATATGATTACATAGAGTCTCCTATTGTATTATCTATTTTAATTCTACCATTGTGCGTAATCTAGTTCTCACTGTTGTGTTAGAGAACAAAGTCTATTGTCATACTCATTGTTGTGTGCCTCAAGATAGAGGTGATGTGTAAATCTAAGATCGGGGAGTATCTTGATGGTTTGTAAATTCAAGATTGGATAGCATTTTGGTGGATTGAAATTCAAGCTCAAAGAAGAGTCTCGGTAGTTATAATCCCTGCTTCAAGGAGAAGTTTTTTAGTAGATTTACAAATTCTAGAGAGGAGACCTCTAGGTGGTGGATGTAAGAGAGTTTCTCGAACCACCCTAAAATTGCTTGTGTTTTCTCTGCTGTTTTTATTGTTGTTTATCTGCTGTATATTTACTGTTACATTGCTTTATTCTGTTCTCTGTTGCTTCTATCACTAGACTGTATTATCCTACCATTAGAGTGGGTGATCCTATCAGTCTTTCTATTTTACAGTTAGTCATATAACAAGTATATTTAATTTTTAATTACCCTTGACTCTATTCACCCCCCTCTAGGGTTCAACAATTGGTATCGAGGCATTGGACTTCTATTTTAGGCCTTATATCCTAGAGACTGATCCTAAGGGGGAAGGTGTTAGAATTTGACTCCTGCCAAATCAGTGTCTAGGAAGGGGATTAAGGGCCGAAAGTCCGAAGGTTGGTGGTTACTTAATTAAGGAACGTCTTTGACGGATAACCTCCCACCAATCTTGCCCTGACCTGGCTGATTAGCTTGTGGTCAAAGTCTGCATTATACCTCCAGTGGACAATCAACCAGTTGGGAGTTATCTAGGTCAAGGTTACCTTAGACTAGGCTTGGTTGTTTTCTCTTCTTGACTATTGGTGAACTTATTTGTGATTGTGTTTGTGTATGCAAGTGTGGTCAAGAGACCCTAATTCATCTAGGTTAACTAGAAACACATCACCACCCAAATTCGAACCAAGACCAGATTCGGTTATGGATCAACCGACATCTTTGCAGGATAGGTTCTATCTCATTAGAACATCACTTCCATCCTGCATCCAACTTCCATCAGTTGATGAACACAACTTTGAGCTTAAGTCACAGTTCATCAATACACTCCTTAAGTTCCATGGCTTAGAGTCCGAAGATACTTATTTCTTCATAAGAGAATTTGAGAAAGTATGCTTAATGATAAAAATTCCACACTTTGCAGATGATGCTATTAGGTTGAGATTTGTCCCATTTACTCTTAAGGACTTAGCTAAGAAATGGCTCTACAGCTTAGTGGCCGGCTCTATCACATCCTGGGATGGTTTCATCAAGGTCTTCTTGAAGAAATTCTATCCAATCCACAAGAACCGCTCTCGTTAGGAAAAACATCATACAGTTCAAGAAAGAACCTAGTGAACCGTTTTGGAGGTACTCTGAATGCTTCAAAGACCTCCTTGTCCAATGTCCTCATCATGGAATAGAGAAATAACGACAATGCCAAATTCTTTATGATGGTTTAGACTATTCTACCAAAACCCTCTTAGAAAGTATGTGCCAAGGGGGATTCTTACAGAAGAATGAACATGAAGGATGGGATTTATATGAGAATCTAGCTGAAAAGACCATCCAATGAGAACCTACTAGTGAAAGCTCTAGAAATCCAAACTCTATCTCTTCAAAAGGAGGTCTCCATTCAATTGAATCATCCATAGCTAACGAGGCTAAGTTAGCTAGCCTAGCGAGAAGACTGGAAGCGTTAGAAACTAAGGAACCAAGTCCAGTCAATCAAGTCAGCCCAAACTAATTTTCAACTCCGGGTTGTACTTATTGTCAGGCCATGAATCATGTGTTTGAGGAGTGTCCTGTATTTCAAACTCGACAAAACTTTTCTGAACTGATAAATGCGGCCTTTTCAAGGCCGAACAATGATATTTACGCTCCAACGTGCAATTCTGGCTGGAGAAATCACCCAAATTTCTCATGGAGTCAACACAACAATGACCACCGACGGTCGAACCAAGCAAGCTACTTTCATCACCCCAATAATTCTTCCAATCATCAACCCAATGTTCCAAATTACCCTCACAATTCTCCCAACAATTTTTCAAATTATCAACAAAATTTTTTCAACCAAGCCCCACCATCTTCCTTTCAGAATCCTCAACTCGAAAGGAGAATGACACATTTTGAGAGAAATATGGAAAGGTACATGAAGAATCAAGATTCCCTCATGCAAACAATACAGAGGCTAGAGGGTCAAAGAGCCAGTTAGCCAATCCACAACATGAGAGGCAAAAGGGTACCTTGCCTAGTCAACCAATTATGAATCCTAGAAATTCACAACAAGCTCATTTGGTTGAGGATCAATCACTGAATCAATGTAATGCTGTTCATACATTGAGGTCGGGAAAGAAAGTTGATAACCAAGTGTCAACACCACCCAATCCTAGTCAGCACAATCACACTTCAGCTCCACCTCATCTAATCCCACTCCTCCTAAATCTGATGAATCTAAAAAGATAAGTCAATTAGTCAGGTGCACCAGCCTATAGTACCATTTCCTAGTAGGCTGAAAAATAACAAGCAAAATCTACACATGGATAAAATAATTGAGATCTTTAATCAAGTGAAAATAAATGTGCCACTTCTTGATGCCATCCAACAAGTCCCATCCTATGCTAAGTTTCTTAAGGACATGTGCACCAAGAAGAGAAAGACTAATGTACCTAAAAAGGTCTTCTTAGCCACTAACATTAGTGAGCTTCTATCGGGTCCGATCCCTGTTAAGTACAAGGATCCAGGTAGTCCCACCATTGCCTGTACAATAGGACAAGCCGAGATTAGTCGTGCACTTCTTGACTTGAGAGCAAGTATCAACTTGCTTCCATTCTCAGTTTATCAACAACTTGGGTTGGGCGATCTTAGTCCAACTCGAGTCACTATCCAACTGGCTGACCGTTCAGTGAAAGTTCCAAAAGGAGAGATTAATGATGTCCTTATCCGGGTCGGGGAGTTTATTTACCCTGTTGATTTCATAATTCTAGAGACACAACCTGTATCCAATCATAGGGTTCAAACTCTTGTTATCTTAGGGTGACCATTCCTTACTACTGCCAATGCCATCATCAATTGTAGGAATGGATCCATGAGATTAACCTTTGGGGACATGATTAGAGAAGTCAATGTCTTCAACCTAGAAAAACAACCTCGTAAGATAAGAGACCAAACATTTGAGGTAAACTTTGTTGAAAATAATTGTGATGAAGAGACTGAAGGTATAGAAGATGAGTCGCTGTTTCTTAATGAATTATTTAAGAATGAATGTGATTATCTTGATGAGAAGGCATATGTCGGAGATCCTAATGTTAGAGTACCCTTTAAAAAGGAAAATTTGATTTGAATATTTTCACTTTCGATGAGCCAACCAATAATGTATTGCATGAGAACATAATTCAAGAACCTCCGACTGACATACTCTTTGAAAACCTCTTCGAAGAAGAACTCATGTATTTGGATAAACCAACTAGGGATCATTTGGTTAAATACACATTTTCAGGGAAAGTGTTGACCTAAGCTTTGAGGAGATATATGGAACTGAGTTAGAATTCCTAGGCATTCATAATGAAGAAGTTCCAACTGAGAAGTGTGGTGGAAATAAATTTTTGAATAATGAATGTAGTAATATGAGAAAGAAATACCTAAAGAAGGTGGTGAGACTGGGGAGGAAGAGAGCTAAAATGACAAAAAAATTGGCCTCCCCACTATGCCCTATAAAGAGGACCCATTGGAATGATGGGAAGAAAGCTAGAGGGATGAAACCGAAAAAATCTAGGTGTGGGAGAAACTTGATGTTGTACATATTTTTGTATAATATATGCACCTCTTTTACATTTCATTTCATGCATCTATACATTTCTTTCATACATTGGGGACAATGCATGAGATAAGTATGGGGGAGGGTTCTAACATGACTAATATAACTAAAAAAATAAAAAATAAAAAAAAGAAAATAAAAAGATAAAAAAAACTTTTTGAAAAGTAAGAACAATATTTTGATATATTTTTTGTAAGAAATTAGGTCAATTTTAAGGAATAGGAAAATCATAATTAGAATTTCTTATACTTGGTCAAAATAAGATGACTTGTTTGATTTTTAGGGTCAGGAAGAAAATTTGTGAAAGTAATTTAGTCTTGATCTTTACCTTGATAAAATATGCACACTTTATACACTTACACACTTAGGGTTCAAAAATAAAAACTCTCATGCCTTATAAAAAAGAAAAAAATTATATAAAAAAATAAACAAATCTAATTATTGATTAGGTAGGTGCTTTGGCCTAAGCAAGCCTTGGTATTTATGCAAAAGATAATTAGATAAGTTTGAAAAAATATATATATATAAATCCTCTGATTAAGCTGGGTATCTATGCTTCATGAAGCATAAGTATTCACGCCTACAAGGGGTACATTTTATAAATAAAACCTTGGTTTCGTGGCCTTATCTGCTCGAGTGTTAAGTCCTTAGGGGTGTTTTCTCACCTGGTGCCCTTAAACTGTCCGGTTTGGGTGTCACTGACCAAAGCCTCGTTACATGGGCAAATTAGAAAGTTTAATGAAATTGAGGAATAAATGTTGGCCCGAAGGCCCATCACTCTAGTTTTGATGATGACCAACTCATGTAGTTATTGTACTAATGATCTTGTATTTAATTAGTGACAGATTTATGATCAAGATCTTGTAGGTGCATAGCTTCAACAAAGGATTTAAAGTCAAGTTTTGGAGCTTGCACGGTGTTTGGACCAAGTCAAGAAGGCTTCAAGTGAAGACTTCAAGAAGATGAAGACTTGTGTATAGGTTTGTTTTAGAAGATTTTATTTTTAGATAAAATGTAAAGGATAGAATAGTTGGTGGATTGCTCAAGTATATATTACACACACACTCACTCATGATTTAGTTTGTTTTTATAAAAGAGTTTTCTTTTAGAAAAATATCGGTTTGGTATTCTAGTTTACATGTTTTAACCAAAACCGTTTTTAGAGCTTAATGTCAAAAACATAGATATTTAACCATGTTTGTGTAATGGATCATATCCATACACACTATGCTTCAAATGAGTTTAAATATCTTATTTTTGTATTTGGTGAAGTTTTTAGAAAAACAAGTTTTGGAAAATCTACTTTGAAAAATACAGTTTTTCATTTGAGCCAATTTTTCTAAGTTACAAAAATATCCAAATTATTTGTAACAAGCCTTGATTTTGTGCAAGCATGTTTGTTTATCAAAGTATATTGGTAAAACTATTTTTGTAGATTTTCTGTGAATTTATGGGATTTTATTTCAACCAAAAAGACCAAGTTTTTAATCCCTTAACAGTTCTGTCCTGGCTTCAGCCGGTCGACCGAAGCCTGAAGGCGGTCGACCGAGCGGTCGACCGACGTGCACAGACGTGCACGCCAGTTCTGGCAGGAGGGCCGGTCGACCGACCCGGTCGACCGTCCAGAGAGCTCTGCTATCTGGAAAGTCCCCGGTCGACCGACCGGTCGACCGTATAGAGAGTTGTGCTCTCTGTATCCTGGCCTCGGTCGACCGGCCGGTCGACCGATGGCTCAACGGTCAGAAATCTGACCGTTGGCTGGTCGACCGGGCGGTCGACCGACAGTTCTGTCAGGCCTCCAATGGCTAGTTTTTGGAGCCCTATATATTGGGCCATTTGGGGGCTGTTTTCTCCAAGATTTCAAGAATAGTTTTGGGCTAGTTTTTTTCACTCATTTCAGTGGTTATATCCACTTGTTTTAGAGCTTCATTTCCAAATCAAAAAGAGAGTTTTTATCAAGAGTGTTTAAAAGAAATTTCTTGAGTTTTCCTCCATAATTTCCATCCTAGTTTTTCTCACACAAACACTTGAGCTATCCATTGCTATATCTACCTATAGGATTTTGTTGTGAGAGTGTTTATTGGTGATCAAAATGTATAGATCACCAAGAGATCATTTCTTATACTTTGAGGAGGCGGACAAGTGTGTTCGCGGTGGTTTAGAGTTCGTGTGTGAACTCTTGGTTTGAGGTGTAGCCTCGGAGAGCTTGTGGGGCTTGCGGTGTGTACGGGACTAGAGAGTCCGAGGGCTTGTAGGTGTTGCGGCACCGAGTGATCCGGGGGATCGATTATCGTGGAAATCCTTTGTGTGTCGAAGGCGGGGATGTAGAGCAAGTGTGCTCGAACCTCGAAACAAATCCCTTGTGTTTGCGATTGCTCACTCTCTATCTCTTTGTCTTTATATCTTGCATGCTATTATTGTGTTTACATTTATATGCTTGATATATTGTGTGCTTAATTGATACATGCTTGGGGATTATTTGCTAACACTAGTTTTCAACCAAGAGAGCCAACGCGGCACCTCAACTCTTATTTAGAGGAATCTTGAGGAGTTAATTCAGAGCCCTTCACGGGGAATTCGGCTACACTCTTATGTTAAACTTGGTGTTTAGTGTAATAAGTTTAATTTGCATCATAATAGTTTTTAATTCCGCATTTAGTGACCTTTAGATTAGTCATCACCTATTCACCCCCCTCTAGGTGATTTACAATAAATACCACCAAAAATAAATATAAATAAGGCATAGGAGTTAATGTTAAAGAACCCTTAGTCAAACTTCACAATCACGATGGTGCATATAACTCAGGGTAAAGTAATAGACTAGATGAGAAAGAGAATTTGACTCCTTACTTTGATTGATGACATGTTTTTGAATGGAGACTAAGTTTAAGAATGAAAATTTTGATATTCCTATAACTTATAGATTACTTAAACTCTCACAAATATACTTCAAATATTTTCTCTTTTCAAAATATTTTTCAAAAACACTAACTTTTTTCTCTTTCTTTATGGATTTTGTGGGTGCAATCTACTGAAAACCCTCACGAGACAAAACTCATCCTCTAGGGGTAACCTAGAGGTTTAATAGCTTGTTGTACATGCTCAGTATAATCGAGTGATCTGCGAAAGTGGTCTAATAATTGATTAAGATTAGTTTTGATATTTTGCTTGAGGGCGAGTAAAAGATAAGTGTGGGGGTGTGATCGGTCGCATATAGTGCATACATATTGTCACATTTTCATGCTTATTATCTAAATAAATCATATTAATAAGTCCAATTGTTCTTTATAAAATGTAGGCCCATTGCTAAAGGATAGGCCAGAGAAACGAGCCCAAAAGCCCATTTAATTCAGAATAAATTCAAAATCAGGGAATCAGGGCAGATCTTGGCAAATCAGAGAGGTTGAAAACTGGTTGAAATGAATCTTCCTGAATCAAGCGGTTGAAGCCAATAAATTAAAGATTGTTTCGTCAAATATGAGAGTTACAACAGTGAAACCAGCAAGATAAAAGGGAGTCCAAATCTACATCAACCAATTCTCCACCTGGATGTGGCCAATTGACCACATCTAGGCCGCGGATCTACGGTTTGTTGGTGGAGATAAGGGGAACGTTTGCTCCCCTTATCTCCTCACTTCCTGCCCTCTGGGTTTGTGCCTATAAAAGCTTGGGTTTTGTACTAAAAAATTAGCGAAGATTAGGATTAGAATTTTTGTTTAATTTTTAAGGATTTAGGCTCTTTGTTAGATTGTGTAAAAGTTGTATTTTGTTTTGCAATTTGTAGTTCAGTACAAACACCAGTGAGAGAGAGGAATTGAGTAATTGTATTCTGAAGATTGAAGTGACATCAATACAAGAATCAAGCTACCTTTTCTTTCACTCTATTTTACGGTATGTCTTCCTTTAATTACTTGCATTGTTCTTTGTCTTCCATGAGTAGCTAAATTGATTTTTTGGGTCCACTATTACTCCTCTCTCTGTTCCCTTTTCTTTTCGAATGGTTTTGATGAAATGACCCAATGAATCATTTGCATGCCTAATTTAAGCCTTTCTTCTTGAAAGTATTCTTGAAGGCACATGGGATGAGTTTGAATTTTTAATTCTACCTCTTTTTAAAACGTCTCTTGAACTTGTTTTTATCTCATACTTGAACTTCTTGATGATTTAACATTCAACTCAAGACGATTTCTTAAAGAATAGAATTAACCTTTCTAACCATCTTATATGTTTTGCTTAAAACTTTCTAGAATCAATCTTAAGTTTTGCCTATAATCAAGTTGAGGCATTAAGATTTTCAAGAGAAGAACATATCATTCAGTAGTGAGATAGTGAGCCCAGATTTTCTTCTTCATTAAAAAACAACAAATCACTTTTTAAACTTTATACAAAATTCACCTTTTCCAAAGCCTTCTCTAAAGTTGTAATTTCTCTTTTAATCATCTCCCTTCTCTCCATTCTCTTTTTCAACTAAAAAACTAGCACTATTCTTAGCTTTCTAAACAAAACACCGAAAAGCTTCTATCGCATTCCTCCTCGTGGACACGATCCGTTAGCCCAAAGCTACACGGTAAATTCTCCTTGCTCTTTCATTTTGCAATCAAAGGGTCTCTGCAAAATCCTTGAGATCAGAAACAGTATATGAAAATTGATTGCTAAAAGAACTGTTATGATCATTACCTGGAGGAAATGAGGTTACAGTGGTGGCAACCTCAGTGCTGATTATCGTACCTAGGGCAACCTCGGTATAGATATCCTCAGAGTGGTAGCCTCAGCAGTAACTATATTTACTAAAGGAACCTCAACGGTAGCAGTACTGGGAGAGACCATGTCACTATCGATCACGTCACTCGGGATAGTCTATGAGGAGAAATCTCAGTACGAATAGTCCCGATAACAATGGCCTCAATAGGGGCCTCTTAGTGGTTGGCTCGCCAGTTGGTGGCTCTGTAGTGGGTCTTTCATCTCCCGAAACCTCCATGATCTCTACATCCTCGGTTTCGTCTCCTCGGGCAACGACCTCACCCTTATTGGAAATAGTGGTAGCCTTACCAGAAGGCCCAATATCATGTATTTGTTCATCAAGGCCTTCAGGGCTAAAATAAATTACCTCATCTCCTTCCCGACAATGGAAGAGATCATTGAGATCTTCCACTTCCCCACCTGCAGCTTCTTCACCTGCATCCTAGATTAAAAAGCAAAGCAGCTAATCACAGAAGTAAAAAGGGAAAAGAAAATTGTACAGAGATACAAAAGAATGGTCTTACCAGAAGCCTGAGCAGGTTCTCCTCGGGTTTCCTTTGGAACAGGGAACTCAGCAAGCAAAGGGCCAGGTGGAAGGATAAATGCAATTGATTCACCCTCCCCAGCAGAAGAAATCTCCCAGGCATCTCAGCGAGGCTTGCTCACTACTCGCTTCTTTCAAGGTCTGTGAGAAGAAGACTCCTTTCTCTTTCTTTTAAAGTAGATGTCGGGATCTTCTTTTTCCTCTTCTTCCGCTTATTCTTCCTTAGCAGGGGCTTTGCCCGCGCCACTGGTGGCTTCCTTGGCAGGTTAACCGCCTGAAGCTTCTCGAAGCATGGGCTCTCGACATCTGATGCATCGCTGCTGACTTTAGCTAGGAACTCAGGGATACCTGGTACCCTTGTTGGCCCGAAGGCCCATCACTCTAGTTTTGATGATGATTAACTCATGTAGTTATAGTACTAATGATCTTGTGTTTAATTAGTGACAGATTCATGATCAAGATCTTAGTAGGTGCATAGCTTCAACAAAGGATTTAAAGTCAAGTTTTGGAGCTAGCACGGTGTTTGGACCAAGTTAAGAAGGCTTCAAGTGAAGACTTCAAGAAGATGAAGACTTGAGTCTAGGTTTGTTTTTAGAAGATTTTGTTTTAGATAAAATGTAAAAGATAGAGTAGTTGGTGGATTGCTCAAGTATATATAGACACACACACACACACACACTTTGATAGTTTTGTTTTACAAAAGATTTTCAATTCTAGAAAATACATGTTTGGATTTTGGTTTTCAAGTATACATGTCTTTTATCCAAAACCATGTTTAGTGCTTAATGTCAAAAACATAGATATTTCACCATGTTTGTGTAGTGGATCATATCCATACACACTATGCTTTAAAAGTAGTTTAAATATCTTGTTTTTGTATTTGGAGATGTTTTGGAAAAACAAAGTTTTGGAAAAACAAGTTTTGAAAAATACTGTTTTTAGTTTGAGCCATATTTTCCAAGTTACAAAAATAGTTCAAAACATTTGTAACATGCCTTGATTTTGTGCAAGCATGTTTGTTTATCAAAGTATAACATCAAAACTATTTTTGTAGGTTTTTCTATATTTTATGGGATTTTATTTCAATCAAAAAGACCATGTTTTAAATCCCTAAGTTTTCTGTTCTGGCTTAAGCCGGTCGACCGCCCGGTCGACCGACATGCACAGACGTGCACGCCAGTTCTGGCAGGAGGGCCGGCCGACCGACCCGGTCGACCGTCCAGAGAGCTTTGCTCTCTGGAAAGGCCCCGGCCGACCGGGCGGCCGACCGGACAGAGAGATTGCTCTCTGTATCCTGGCTCGGTCGACCAACCAGTCAACCGTTGGCACAAACGGTCTGAAATATGACCGTTGGCCGGCCGACCGGACGGTCGACCGACAGGCCTGACAGACCCTAACGGCTAGTTTTCCAGACTCTATAAAATGGGGCATTTGGGGGCTGTTTTGATTAAGATTTTTAGTGGACTTTGAACCAGTTTTTCCTTCTTCATTAAAAGAGTTTTTCTCCACTAAATTGAGAGCTAATACTTTCAATTAAAAGGAGAGTTTTATCAAGAGTGTTAAAAGAGATTTCTTGAGTTTTCCTCCACCATTCTCATCCTTGTTTTCTCACACAACACTTGAGCTATCCATTGCTATATCTACCCTATAGGGAGTTTGTTGTGAGAGGATTTTAGGTGATCAAGAGTTGTGATCGCCAAAGTTCATCTTTGTTCCTTTGAGGAGGTGGACGGTTGTGTTCGCATTGTTTCGGGTCCTAGTAGGGACTCGGTGTTTTGGGTTCGGGTGCGAACTCTTTGTTTGAGGTGCAGCCTCGGCGAGCTTGTGGGGCTTGCAGTGTGTACGGACTAGGGAGTCTGAGAGTTGTAAGTGTTGCGGCACCGGGTGATCCATTGGGATCGATTATAGTGGAAATCCTTCGTGTGTCGAAGGCGGGGATGTAGAGCAAGGGTGCTCGAACCTCGAAACAAATCCCTTGTGTTTGCGATTGCTCACTCTCTCTTTCTTTGTCTCTTGTTTATATCTTGCATACTTTATTGTGTTTATCATTATATGCTTGATATACATTTGTGCTCATATTGTATATGCTTGGGTTGTTTGCTAACACTTGTATTTAACCAAGAGAGCCAACGCGACACCTCAACCCTTATCTAGGAGAATCTAGAGGAGTTTGTCCAGAGCCCTTCACGGGGAATTCGGCAACACTCTTGTGTTATACGTGGTGTTTAGTGTAAGAGTTTAGTTTAGGTCATAATAGTTTTTACTTCCGCATTATTTGGCATTAAGTGACCATTAGATTAGCCATCACCTATTCACCCCCCCTCTAGGTGACTTTACAATTGGTATCAGAGCCAAGTGCTCTGAATTTGGGTCTTACAACCTAGAGTTAAAGATCCTCATTTTTAGGCTAATCACGTATTTTGTACACACACCATGGATTTCATGTCATCACCCACTTTTGACATTCTTAACATCCAAGTTTGGAAGGTTAAGATGTCTATGTACCTCAAAGCCCTAGGCATTCATGTTTATCTTGCTACAATTAAAGATTCATATATTAATGATGGCAAGAATATTGAGGCTAATACAAAAGCCCTTCATGCTTTAAAGTCAACCCTAAATGATGATTATTTATCTAGGGTTTCTAATGTTGATTCGGCTTTTGTACCTTGGAACATCATCACCTCCCTTGACGAAAAGGATCTATATTATGCCGGGAGCGATTCGGACGTTGGAAGCAACACCTCCAACTTGTGCTATATGGTCCAAGGGGATAACCCCCTTGAGGTAAACACCGAATCCAAGTTAGATGATGAAGACATGTCATATGATGAGCTCACATCTTTTTGTCAACTATTGCTTGAGATGACATGATTAAGAAAGAAAATAAAAATTTGAAAAAGAAGTTTGATTGCATGCATATAGAAAATGATTCTTTTAAAAATAATATTGCATGTTTAGAAAAAGAAAATGAAAATTTGAAAGATGAAAATATTTCCTTGATGTCTAAATTGAATGATTTATGTGAAGGAAATATGTTTTTGAAAAATAAAATTGTTGTGGTGGAAAAACAAAAGGAAGTTGTTTTTCAAGAAAACTCTTGTTTAAAAAGAAAAATGATTGAAAAAGAAAAAGTTATGGTTTCTAAAAAGAATAAGAAAAATGACTCTATATCTCACCTTTCTCTACATGCCACCATTGATGATAGTGAGATTAAACTTTTGAAAAATAAAATTAATAGTTTGAGCTCTACTTTGAGCACATATGCATTTAACCACACTAAATTGTAGTCTATGTTTTCAAAGAAACAAACTCCACATGTTCATGCACATCATTCTCATCATGCATATTCACTATTTGCACGCCACGATCACACTCATAAACATATGCATCCTAAGGTGTACAAATGTACACATTGTGGCCACAAAGGCCATTTAGCAAAATTTTGTCATGATAGGATTCATCATGTAAATTTTGCTAACAAAATTTTTTGGGTACCTTACAAGACTAACCCCCGAGGACCCAAAAGAAAATGGGTACCAAAGTCCCCACCATTTGTATTTGATGTAGGTGAGGGCTCTCACACGACGTGAGAGATTTGGTGCCTTGATGGTGGATGCACTTGGACTTGATGGACACATATATGGATGCATCACTATCAAGGAGTTTTGGTGGGACAACCACCATGTTTGGAGATTTGGAATAATTCTTTGGTTTGGTAACTATTTCTAAACTCCTAATTTATATACATGCTTATTCATTGGTAATATCATATAGCATGTTCATGTTTTATTTGTTTTATGTGCTTCATGTGGTAAATACTAGTTTAAATGTAGTTTTTATCAAAACTTGTATTTATACATGTACAAATAGTGAGAACAAATTGATTCATATATGTTTGCACTTCATGCTCATTTGTACCCACTATATGCACATATATAGGTTAGTTTTGATGATTCCTTCATTTATACTTGTTTTGTCAATTTTCATGTTTTACTTCATGTATATGTATTTTTTTATTCAAATCTAATAAATATACATGTATATCCTTTTTGAGTCTCTTCCCTTCATGCAAATACTTTTAATAGACTCGTTTTATGTTTGAGATATGTATGCATATTATTAGATTTAGATAAATCATACATATACCTAGAAGTTTGTTTTGTTTTAATGAAAAACGAATTTTTATGTTTTTGTTTGATAAAAATAAAAGATTCATGTTCTTTTTGAGCTTCAATGAATATTTTCATGAAAACGCTATATACATGATTCTTGTACACTCATACTTCATTTGTTTTGTCATGACTTTGATTCATGAACAATTTTATGAGCTTAATCGATTTTGAGTGTCATCTCTTGTGTATTTGGTATGATTCATGAAAAACATATGATTTGGTTTCATGTTTTTGAAGGATCTTTAACTAGTTTTTCAAAAATTAATTTAACTAGTTATTTATTCTTCAATGTTTATGAGATATACACATGATCCTATTATTGTTTCAATTGGTATCATTTCAATTGGTATCAATTTGATTCTATTTTTGTATATACTCATATTTTGTTTTCTATATATGTATGTATCAATTTCAATTGGTATACTCATTTTTCATACATATATGAGTTGTTTTGTGCTTAAGTTAAAATCAATTTACATGTTTAAAAGCACAAACTTAGTTTATGCTAAGCTTACTTCAAATTTTTTTAAGCTTATGCATTATGTTTTAAAATTGGTATCAAAATTAAAAATCATGTTTATTTGATATCTCAAAATTTTGTTTTATAAGAAAAATCAAAGGATTTTTGAGTTGTATTGCCTATATGCAAGGAGAGCTTAACATCTCTTCTACATATAGATTCATGTTGAGTGTATTGTATATTGAGGAGCTTGACAACTCTTCTTTATGTGGTACACATGTGTAGGGGGAGCTTCACATCTCCTCTTATGCATTACATATTATACGTTATGTGAATTAGGGCTTGTCATCCCTCTTTCATGTAATGTATATGTGTAAGGAAGTTACTTAACCGTCTTCCTCTTCATGAATGTATATCGCATATAACCTTTTATTGATATATTTGATTTGACCCCTTATTGATCTCTTTGTTTATGACAAAAGGGGGAGAAAAATTTGTTGATTGTGTTTTTACCCCTTTGTTGATGATTGACAAAAAGGGGGAGAAAGATTTTGGTTTATATGCATGTTTTGTGAAAAAGGATTGTTTATGCATATATGTTTGGTGTTTTGCAAATAGGAGAAAAAGAATTTGATTTGTTTTATGCTAGTTAGCATGTTTACTCCTACATTTGCATACATGTTTATGTGCCTCATTGCATATCTATTTGTTTATGTGTTATGCATGAGTTAAGGGGAGCTTCTTTGAAGCTTTACTTTAATCCATGCGTATATAACTTCATGAGTTTTGTCATCATCAAAAAGAGGGAGATTGTTGGCCCGAAGGCCCATCACTCTAGTTTTGATGATGATTAACTCATGTAGTTATAGTACTAATGATCTTGTGTTTAATTAGTGACAGATTCATGATCAAGATCTTAGTAGGTGCATAGCTTCAACAAAGGATTTAAAGTCAAGTTTTGGAGCTAGCACGGTGTTTGGACCAAGTCAAGAAGGCTTCAAGTGAAGACTTCAAGAAGATGAAGACTTGAGTCTAGGTTTGTTTTTAGAAGATTTTATTTTAGATAAAATGTAAGGATAGAGTAGTTGGTGGATTGCTCAAGTATATATATACACACACACTCTTGATAGTTTTGTTTTACAAAAGATTTTCAATTCTAGAAAATACATGTTTGGATTTTGGTTTTCAAGTATACATGTCTTTTATCCAAAATCATGTTTAGTGCTTAATGTCAAAAACATAGATATTTCACCATGTTTGTGTAGTGGATCATATCCATACACACTATGCTTTAAAAATAGTTTAAATATCTTGTTTTTGTATTTGGAGATGTTTTGGAAAAACAAAGTTTTGGAAAAACAAGTTTTGGAAAATACTGTTTTTAGTTTGAGCCATATTTTCCAAGTTACAAAAATAGTTCAAAACATTTGTAACATGCCTTGATTTTGTGCAAGCATATTTGTTTATCAAAGTATAACATCAAAACTATTTTTGTAGGTTTTTCTATATTTTATGGGACTTTATTTCAATCAAAAAGACCAAGTTTTAAATCCTTAAGTTTTCTGTTCTGGCTTAAGCCGGTCGACCGGGCGGTCGACCGACATGCATAGACGTGCACGCCAGTTCTGGCAGGAGGGCCGGCCGACCAACCCGGTCGACCGTCCAGAGAGCTCTGCTCTCTGGAAAGGCCCTGGCCGACCGGGCGGCCGACCGGACAGAGAGACTTGCTCTCTGTATCCTGGCTCGGTCGACCAACCGGTGACCGTTGGCACAAACGGTCTGAAATATGACCGTTGGCCAGCCGACCGGACGGTCGACCGACAGGCCTGACAGACCCCAACGGCTAGTTTTCCAGACTCTATAAAATGAGGCATTTGAGGGCTGTTTTGATTAAGATTTTTAGTGGACTTTGAACCAGTTTTTCCTTCTTCATTAAAAGAGTTTTTCTCCACTAAATTGAGAGCTAATACTTCCAATTAAAAGGAGAGTTTTATCAAGAGTGTTAAAAAGATTTCTTGAGTTTTCCTCCACCATTCTCATCCTTGTTTTCTCACACAACACTTGAGCTATCCATTGCTATATCTACCCTATAGGGAGTTTGTTGTGAGAGGATTTTAGGTGATCAAGAGTTGTGATCACCAAAGTTCATCTTTGTTCCTTTGAGGAGGTGGACAGTTGTGTTTGCATTGTTTCGGGTCCTAGTGGGGACTCGGTGTTTCGGGTTCGGGTGCGAACTCTTTATTTGAGGTGCGGCCTCAGCGAGCTTGTGGGGCTTGCGGTGTGTACGGACTAGGGAGTCCGAGAGTTGTAGGTGTTGCGGCACCGGGTGATCCATTGGGATTGATTATAGTGGAAATCCTTTGTGTGTCGAAGGCGGGGATGTAGAGCAAGGGTGCTCGAATCTCGAAACAAATCCCTTGTGTTTGCGATTGCTCACTCTCTCTCTTTGTCTCTTGTTTATATCTTGCATACTTTTATTGTGTTTATCATTATATGCTTGATATACATTTGTGCTCATATTGTATATGCTTGGGTTGTTTGCTAACACTTTTATTTAACCAAGAGAGCCAACGCGGCACCTCAACCCTTATCTAGGAGAATCTAGAGAAGTTTGTCCAGAGCCCTTCACGGGGAATTCGGCAACACTCTTGTGTTATACGTGGTGTTTAGTGTAAGAGTTTAGTTTAGGTCATAATAGTTTTTACTTCCGCATTATTTGGCATTAAGTGACCATTAGATTAGCCATCACCTATTCACCCCCCCTTTAGGTGACTTTACAACCCTAACCGCTTCCCTTGATTAAGCTCAGACACCTTCTGCCTCAGATGGTTAGAGATAAGCTTGATGCCAGAGGAATTGATCTTAAACTTTAGTGGGTTGGAGTTGGAAGCGCAGTACCACAGACAAAATTCTAAACTCATTAGGAGATTAGGAGTTCACAGTGGCATGCAGAGTCGAGCTTCAGTGCACCTGACAACGAAATATCTCTAGGCTCGTGCGCTGTCGATTAAGTTGTCGATGAATGCTAGACGAGAGTTGGGGTTGCCCTCGTATAACTGATCGTATCCAAATTGGTGCACGAATTGACTAGGTACATAGGGCTTTAGCTAGCAGGCATCTTCATACTGATATAACAAATGGGATGGTCTAATGTTGACCAACCATTTGAATATACCCTGCCCGAGGGAAGAATGGCCATCTCCAACATCACGGAATTCTTCACCATACCTAGCGTCAGAGATGTAGTGGAAGCACCAGAAGAGGCTATATACATCATAACAGTGGATCAGCCTCTGAACCCTTACTATGTACTTTCGCTCTCATTGTGAATTTTTGAAGCAGCGAAGATGGGCAAAATGAACACCTTCCGATGGTTCTCCTGACTGGATGATGGAGAGACAATGCAGTGTGAACCACGCCATCGAATAGGAGTACGACAACTCCACCCTTGGGCAAGATCCATCACATGGAAAACTTGTCCCTTCCCCCTCTTTGTGGTCAGTAACCTGCAAAATGCTTTTGTCAATGCCTGGAGATTGCATTGGATGCAATAAACCATCGTGGAAAGCAATCTGAGTGGTCGCCTGTAGACTAGATGGATGGTCAAGAAGAGTACTAGTGGCAAAATTCCTTCATGTGGAGGAGATGGAATCACAAACTTCTTGAGTCATACGGACAAAAAGCCAGCTAAGAGAGCTTTTTAAGACATGGGCTGGCTCGCCTGGTGATGAAAACTCTTGAACACGTCACCCTTCTCATAGATTCCGTTGTCCTCATCTAAGACGACATCTCCATGCCCGCTTGATGCCATCATCCTGGCAATATCATTCTCAGCCACTGAGAACTGAATTTCATCTAGATTACCTTCCAAAGTCAGGAATAGATAGTTGGCCCAGCTCTTTAACCCATTCACGTTCCCTCAAAGAGGGCAGGATCCTGCTTCTCCAACTGCTCGAGCTCTACCGCACATGGGAAGTACTCCTCATATGGTAGAGAACCTATTAAGAGATTTGGTAGTTCCCATATCTCATGCAGTGGCAGTCCCAACTCACCGGTTGGGGTAAAGAAAGTCCCCGAAGCCGGGCAGCATAGTTCGAAATGGCTTAGAAGATTGGCACATTCACTTCTATTCCATATTAAGTCACCCTGACCGCTTCGTGAAGACCGAGCCTATGCAAATCTTTGTCGAAGAGCTCCAAGATGTACAATGTCAAGTCTCTCCACCATGGGCGGATGCACCCATCCTGGAGTTCTAAAGTCTGTCGCTGGATAGTTACCGCAGGCCTTGATAAACTGATTGATGAAGGTCTGTGCCATTGCTGGGTTTCCTCAACTGGTATGTCTTATCCAATATTGCCGCGATGCAAGCCAAGCACGCTTTGAGGAGGTCCAGATCAGTTGTAACCAAGGGGTGTTAAAATGCCCACATATACCGAGTCTATGGATAGAATCACTAACCAGTTCATCTTCCGCGGCACAGTTATCGACCGGAAGAAAGAAGGAGGTGTCGTTTGCTCGACGGAAGATAATACTTGTCCTCCCTAATGCTAAAAATCCACTGACCCACCTCGGCGAGTAGTTGTTGGTCAGTATCAGGCGCTGCATCCCCAAACATGAAGTCGAGCTTCCAGTAAACTTCTCTTTTGTGGTTTTCAAGGATGATGGTAGTCAGAATACTTCTCAAGGTACGTTGATCCGCTGCAAGGATCAGTGATCTTACTCTGGTGTGCTCTTATCACTGAACAGCGAGGCCTGCCCCTGGAATTGAAAATATGCGCTCTCGTCCATTCACTTTACTGATCCGGAGAGTCTGTTCAACAGATCGAGAATGTAGTGCACTGCAAAATAGGCATAAAAAAATGTGTTAGCACCATGAAGACCAACTACGAGAAATCAGAGACGTAGTCTCTCAAGCTTCTAAGTCCTAGATGCACTTGAAAAGGTACTAAGACTTGGCTTCACCCAAAGAAGCCAATGCCTAGCCTCACCTAGCTAGCTGTAACCTAGCTTAGCATAGGTTGCTAAAGCCTCACTTCAATGAGAAAAGCAAAGGCATAGCTTCACCTGAAAAAATAAAAGTATCCTCGCCTGAAAGGCATTGCTTCGCCTGAAAGGATAAAGCTAGCCTCGCCTGAAAGGCAAAGGCATAACTTTGCCTAAAAGGCTAAAGTTAGCCTTGCTTGAAAAGCTAAGGCATAACTTCGCTTGAGAGCATATTAGACAAATTAATGTCTTAGTTTCACCCTAAGGCTAGCTTCGCTTCCTGTCAAAAGACAGAACATAAAAGCCTCAAGGGTTAGCTTCACTTAGAAGCTTAAAAGACAAGTTAACTTCACTCATAAGCTAGTCTCGCCCTCTGCTAAGAGACACAAGGCAAAAAGTCCCAAGAACTCCCTAAGATGACCTATTTTAGTGGATCCTGCCAAATTAATGGCAAATCAACCAAAATTGGCTTGAAAAAGCGATTCAAAAAAATCTCTATAAAAAGTGAAAAACCCTACCAATTATAGTCCATTCGACAGCCGGAGAGGCGACAGTCGCAGCCATAGAGGAAGCAATCTCCTTGCCTGGGCATTGTTTGGGCACCGTAAGGTCTTGCAAAAAGATCTTAAAAGATGAGAGGTTAAAGAAGACAAAGAGATTTTTGATCTCTGTTCTTGAAAACTTGAGAGAGAAGATAACTTCTCTAAAAAAAACTTAGCCAGTTAGCTTTTATAGGCACTCTTGTGCCTAGCCTAGCCTCCTAAAAAAGAGTATGGGCTGTCATTTCAACGATTTGAAAGGACAAAAAAGAGGGTAACCCTCTGCAGCAAAGCTAATAACTTCACTCCATTCGAGCCTTGGACAGGCTAAAGATTAGCCTCGCGGAAAGCCATGTTAGCCTTGCCAGAGGCTAGTTCCGCTTGAAACATTAGTCCCATAATGAACTAGCTTCGCATGAAGCTTTAGCCTCGCGGCAGGCTAACTCTGCATAAAGCTTCTAGATTGACCAACTTAGCTATCTAGTTGAAAAGTGCTTTGCAATAAGTCTAAACGATTTTCTTGACCTGAGCAATGTCAAAATTTAGGTCACGAGCTATAAGTTAAAATTATTTCAAAATCTGTGTCAATTCATTACGGATTTATGAAAACTTTGAAGGGGGTTTTGTTGATACTCGTAAAAAATAAACTCCCAGACAGCTCTTCAACTGGTTTGAACGATATCTAACTTGTTGACACTTACAAAAGACAAGTCACAGATAAGTTGACCGTTAGTTCCTTCTTGCTCAGCTTATCCTTATCCCTGATGGATAACGCAGCAACTTGTACCCTATTGATCCAGTTAAGAAGACAGTAGGCCAAATATTGCCTTCAAACAGGCGTAGGCATGCCTATAAATCTAAATACGTTCAACACTTAGCTTCGCCTAAGCCCAAAGGGCTAGCTTCGCCCAAGAGGTTAGCATTGCCTAGCTTCACCAGAAGCCTTGCATAGAGCTAACGTTTGGCTTCGCCTGAATCTTTCTATAGCTTCATTTGAAGCTTTTTATAGCTTCGCCTGAAGCTCCGCCTGAAACTTTATCTAGCTCCACCATGAGCTCTCCGATTATCAATTGACCGTTTCAAATCCTAAATTACTGATTTGTGAGATTAGCACGTCAAAGAAATAATCCAAATAAGAAAATCCTTATATATATAACCTATATCTCACGTCACCATATTCTGAGTTCATATAACTTGAGTATCTCCTAAACTAAAAAAAACATCATAAAACTGATAGAAAAGTGATAAGACTGATAATACTAAATACAAGAAAAACCAGTCGTACAAGCCCAATTTATGGCTTCATGAGATTAGTACCTCGAAGGAATAATTCAAATAAGAAAACTCTCATATATATACTTTTACCCCATGTCACCGTAATCTAAGTGTATACAACCCATATTGCAAAACAACACAACAAATTGTTAAGTGGCATCTTCTTATTATTATTTGCCCGACTCATATATCTGGGTATGTATCCTGACGTACGACGCAACATACATACATCCATATATAAGTCGAGATTGGTTATTGGAAACTGATCATGAGACTAATGAGTTATGTTTACAGTGGGTCCCGTGCATACCCGGGACCATTGCTCAGGATGTTTCGTTACTGTTACACAGAACCTGCCGCGAGGCTCAAGAAGAAGTAGGATCTTATTATGTGCCTATTCAGGAAAGAGAAATCGGGGTGCCAGCACATCCCGTGAAACTCCTGGATGCCCACAGGTAGAACCAAAGTCTGAGTTACACAACATACCTAATACCACTATAAACATATTCACAACTTGAAGTCCATCAGTTTCCCCCTTACCCAATGTAAGTTGTTCTTTTTATAGTTTATTAGTATGTAATTATCATATTACAGAAATAGCATGGGCAAAATAGGTTCAGGAGTTCAAGGGTAACAGGAGTACATAAGTACTAGAGATACAGGTCACTATATGTAATACATGATAGCAGGACATGATTCATGAAATATGATAATCACAAGACAAGCGGTAATGTATCAGATGGCAAGTAATAAGTGATATCAAACAAGTGTCAGGTGGTAGCATGCGTGGATCAGGTGTCAAATAATAGCATGTCAGTGGTAAGCATAGTAGATATCACTATCTTGTACTACAATGCAGGAAAACAGCATTGATTCAGGGGATCAGTACGACTACAAGAAAATAGTACCAATACAGAAAATCAGTACTAATACAAGAAAATAGTACCAATGCAGGGGATCAGTACGATTACTGAAAAATAATGCAAATTTCAAAAAACAATATAAGTAAATATTTCAAACTCTTCACAGCCATCAAGGAAAGAATACTAGTTAAATTATCAAGCATGCAAGCGGGTAAACAAGTAAGCGAACATCCAAGCGGAGCCAAGCAGGCTGGAGCGAAGCTAACGCATAGGACTAGACGCCATCACATTCGGAATAGTTACTGCTCGCGGCATGGCTAAACGCACGTGATGGAGTGAGCGTATGAACTCTATACTATCACATGCAGCGAAGCCGCGCTCACGGTGTAACTACGCTTGAACAGAGTTAGCGGCAAAACACTGAGCGCTAGATCCACCTACCAGGCGTAGCTGAGAGACCTGACGGTCTATGCACCTAAAGGGTTGAAGGGTCATAAGACCAAGTAGGTACCTATAGGAGTGTCAGTATCATACACACGCATATAATAGGTAGTAATCTAAGCTATCAGTAGAGTAGTGAAGTCCGGAGGCTGAGCAAGAAAGAATAAAAATAGTGAGTAGACAAGCGAACAATCAAGCGGAGCTAAGCAAGCTGGAGTGAAGGTAGCACACAATGCTAAACGCTATCATACTCGGCATAGTTACCGCTCATGACGAAGTTATGATCACGTACAGCTATCGCTTACGGCGTAATAACCCTCGGATGGGGTTAGCAATAGAGCGCTGAGTGCTAGGCTCGCCTCTCAGGTAGAGCTGAAAGACCTGACGATCGAAACGCACTCCCAGCTAGCATGAAACCCAAAGGGTGCAAGGCCAATTCCTATTGGGTAGCTCGGAAAGTGGACTGGCCCGGAGGCTGAGTAGGTACATGCACGAGATGTTAGTACCACATTAGCACATATATAAATATGATAATAACTAGATTACCATGGAGTGGGAAAGCCCGGAGGCTGAGTATAAAGCCAAGAGGCTGAAGGGCCTGGAGGCCGAGTAGAGAGCCCGAAGGCTAAACGACCATGAAGGGTCAGCCACGCATGGTATAAAGTAGTAATAGAATAATGTCATAGGCAGTATATATGTACAGGTAATAAACTATATTACTACAGACATTCATCACACCAGTATAGATATATGTCCACAGTATACACACCCATACTGGTACAAACACAACACCGGTTAAATGTCCACAATACCGATACAAATACACTAATATAAATTTACAGTCCTAGAAATTACACCATTTATATGAATAAAATACAACCACCTGTCGAAGCGGGGAAAACAAGAAAAGAGGCGAGAATACTCACCTAGAATCTTCAGAAAATCTCATGAAATCCCAGAGTCCCAAAACACGTGCACGGGCCTACTCCCCATAGTAAAAAGAGATTATTAGAGAGAGAAAGAAGAGAGTGTGTGTAGGGGGAGAGAGAGAATTTCAGGCGAGAGAGAACTTTAGGAAAGAGAAAGAGAAACTTAGAGAGAGAAAATGAGAAAAGGGGTGGTGGCCGGCTAGAGGTGGCCGGTGGTGGCCTTGGCCTTCAGTGATCCTCAGACAGAGGAGAGAGAAAGGGAAGAGAGAGGAAGAAAGAGAGAGGAGAGAGAAGAAAGAGAGACGAGAAAGAGAGATGAGAAAGAGAGATCTAAATGAGAGAGATATCCAAGAGAGAGAGGAGGAAGAATGGCTAGCATGACGGTCAGCCAGGGGCCAGTGGAAGCTCTGCTGCCGCGGCCAGAATCCAGAGAAGAGAGAGGGGGAAAAAGGAAAAAGAAAAGAAAAAAGAAATAAGAAAGAAGAAGGGAAAGAAGAGAGAGAAGGGAGGTCGGCGACGGCACTGGCCATCTCTAGGTGGCCGCCGGGGGGTGGTCGACGGTGGATCTGTCCCTTGGGGTGGTGGATTTGGGAGAGAAGAAGAGGGAGAGTGAGAAAAGAAATATAGAGAAAAGAAAAGAAAGATAAAGAGAGAAGAAGAAGAGAGAAAAAGGGAAGAGAGAGAGAGGGAGCCCAGGGGTCACCGGGGCTGGGGAGGGAGGTCAACGATGTGTCCGCGCTAGCCCAGGGCGGTGGTGGCGTCGTCATCCCCAGAGGAGTAGAAGGGAAAGAGAAGGAGAAAGGGAGAGAAGAAAGCAAAAGAAAAAGAAAATGAAAGAGAGAGGGGAGAGGAGATTGGGAAGTGATGGGGGCAGGCCTCCCACTTTGGCGGCAGGTGGGTCGGCAGGGTGATGGGGAAAGAAAAGAAGAAAAAGAAAAGAAAAAAGAGAAAGATTCTGAAATAATTAATATTATTTTATATCAGAAAATATCGACTAATTCAGAAAAATTCCCAAAAATATTCAGAGGTGGAAAACATCATCCTGAGTATAATATGAAATCAGTTTTTTAAATTAAATTCCATTTTCAAATTAAAAATCTTGGAATCAATCGGTGATATCGGCTGACACCAGATCTGGTCAAGTTTTGATAAATTCAAAAAAACTCTAAAAATATATTAAAGTGAAAAATATGATTCTAAGAAATAATGTGAAAGCGAATTTTAGAAATTTAAATCTGTTCATAAATTAAAAATCCTGGAATCGACCAGCGACACTGGTCGATACGGTTTTGAAGTTTAGCAATTTAAATCGGAAAAAATTCAGAAAATCATGAAAATTCTAGAATATTAGAAAATGATGCTTGAAACTGAAACTGGTTAAATTTAACTACTAGAAAGGCCAAATTGAGCAATACAGTAGGATCGGGTCCCTGGTTCAGATTAGGGCTGACTCCCAGTCCACGAATCCGGATCCAATACAAAACAATCGCATAAATAATCATAAAACAAAAACAAATATGGAAAGTAAATCTATACAATAAAAAAAATCTGAATATGTATCTAAGTACGTATTCCGGGAATGGGGTGTTACATTCCATCCAGCTTACAAAAATTTCGTCCTCAAAATTTCGATAAGGGGAAATGAACAGAGAAAAGATATGGACGAGGATTATACCAGTTAAGATATGAATAACTACGATTAATGCTTCCAAATGACTGAATAATAAACTCGGGACCTAGACGTCTTCTGTACTTTCTGCCGCATAAATCTTCAGACGGTGCCATATAATACTGACCTAATGTTTGCTGATAAAAGAATACTGCCAGAACTTTAGTAGACTGACCCATCTGAATAATATGAAGCGAGTTGAATTGGTGAGGTGATCAATAATATTCTTTTTCGGACTACGAGATAAAACTGATGAAGTCTGTCAAAATCCATAGAAATCCATAGTGATGAAACCCATAACATAAAATCTCTGCTTGGCATAAAGTTGTGCTTGATGAAGAGTCTATAATAAGATTCTCGGATGAGTTTCATACTTACCATTACTCCTGGAGTAGACCAGAATATCGAAAATAAAGAAAACTCCAAAAAAAGAGATCATTGATAAAGAAAATCGATAATAATAACGAATTCTGGATGTGGGACATTAATTACTTTGAAAAGCATAACTAAGAACTTATAATGATTGTCCTTTGAATGATAACCTGGTTATAGATTAAATAGCTAGAGAATACCCAAGTCCTACAAAGTTAGTCGAATAGATCTTCAATAAAGATTATAACAAGTTGGTTTAGATGCAGTGAGAAAACCCAGTTTACTAAGTTCATGTAACACATTAGGCGGGAGAAATCTAGGGAACAGGGTTAGGATAATAAACTCTGACGGAACTAGTCACGAGTGAAGTCAGAACCAGGTGGGGCCATTGCGTAACACAGCGTCAGGCACTAAGCACTACAAGGCTTGCACTAGGCGGAGTTCATGTGACGAAATCAACGCGTGACACAACGCTAAATGCTAAGCACCAGGGTGCAGCAAATCCCAAGCCTGGTTGATCGCGTGGCTAGAACACGATTCTCACTTGGCGAAGCTAGTGGGGTTCATGATTTATCAAATCCATAAAGACTGTTGGACGTTGTGACTGAACTCAGTAAAGTCGATGAAGAGATCATGATCATTACCAAAATAATATAAAAAAATACCATAGCTCTGCCTGACAGAAGTTCTGAATCTGGAAGATCGTTTTATACTGATACCCCTTGGGTAGAGATACAGTCTATCTGATTCTATAAATGATTACTACCCCATTATCTGTACTAATCCCTGTGGTGCATCTATACATATAAGAATGGAAGGCAAAGCCGAAGATTCATCTGATATAAGATAAAATGGTGCACTGGAATCAAGAATACCGAAATAAGGTGAGAGGGAACCACATCTGTCCTATCGCTACCTCACTAATCTACCCATATCTTATGTTGGTATAAAGACCAAGTAAACCAGAATAGTGAAAAAAAGAAAGGGATGCAGGAATCAAAGGAAAGATGATCAAAAAGAAATAGATAACTCCACACTTGTAGTTGGATTGTATAATCAGGACTCCTACATTCCAGTTCCAAATTTTATTACTATTAATCTGTTAACTGGTTGTACTGTGGATATGAGAGCCTAGGCTATGATACCATCATGTCACGCCCTGATCTCGCGGGTAGGAGACGTTACTGTGATATGTATATACGTAGGTCAGAAATACCCTCACATATAAGCATCAGTAAAGGCAAGAATCAGAGTACGAAAGTACATGGTGCATTATACATTCCAACATATGAATACAATTACAAAGTTATCACAGGATGTGACACAATATTATAAGAATATTACATAACTGATAGGCGCAAATGCGAGAATATAAAGAGATACAATTATGATGTACAAAAGATGCTCACGAGTTATAAAAAGAAAACTCGAAGACGAGCAGAGGGGCCGAAAGGATAGGCTTCGAACGGTCAACGACTGATGATCCATGCTTCTGCTGTGCATCTCTGATCAACAGCCGGGAGAATTCACAAGCTCCACGCTCTAAAATCTAAACATGCAGGTCCAGGGGAGTCAGAACTCCCTAACGAGTGGCATGACGAGTGCCAAGTGGCATGCAAGGACAAGCACATATGTATTGATAAATCTAAATCATAAGCATGTATTGAAAATCGTGTTATAAGTACAGGCATACAAGAGCAGGCAATGAGGCAGCAAGTAGGGTAAATATGGCAAAACTAGTTGTACAATCTCAAATTACTGATTCGTGAGATTAGTACATTGAAAGAATAATCCAAATAAGGAAACCCTCATATATATACCATATATCTCACGTCACCGTATCCTGAGTTCATATAACCTGAGTTTTCTCCTAAACTACAAAAACATCATAAAACTGATAGAAAACCGATAAGATTGATAATACTGAATAAAAGCAAAATCAATCATATAAGTCCGATTTATGGCTTCATGAGATTAATACCTCAAAGGAATAATCCAAACAAAGAAACTCTCATATATATACCTTTATCATATGTCATCATAATTCGAGTGTATACAACCCGTATTGCAAAATAACACAACGAATTGTTAAGTGACCTCTTGTTACTATTATTCATCTGACTAATATATCCGGGTATGTAACTTGACGTACTCAACACTCATATATTCATATATGAGTAAGTCGAGATTAGTTATTGGAAACTGATGATGAGACCAATGAGTTATGTTTATAGTGGTCCCGTGCATACCCAGGACCACGGCCTGGGATGTTCTGTTGCTGGTGCACAAAACCTACCGCAAAGCTCAGGAAGGAGTAGGGTCTTATTGTATGCCCATTCAGGAAGGAGAAATCGGGGTGCCAGCACAACCCTTGTAACACCTGGAGGCCCACAGGTAGAATCAAAATTTGAGTTGCACAACATATCTAATACCACTGTAAATATATTCGCCACTTGAAGTCCATCAGTTTCCCCTTACTCAATATAAGTTATTTTTTTAATAGTTTATTATTATATAATTATCATATTACAGAAATAGCAGAAGCAGGACAGGTTTAGGACAGGGGTAACATGAGTACATAAGTACTAGAGGTACAGGTCACTGTATATAATACAGGATAGCAGAACAGGATTTCTGAAATATGATAATCACAAGACAAGCGGTAATGTATCAGGTGATAGGTGATAAGTGAAATCAAACAAGTGTTAGGTGGTAGCATGCAGGGGTCAAGTGTCAGGTAATAGCATGTCAGGTGGTAAGCACAGTAGATATCACTATTCTGTAGTACAATACAGGAAAACAGTACTGATATAGGGGATTGGTATGAATATAAAAAAATAATATCGATACAAGAAATCAATACGAAAATAAGAAAACAGTACCGATACAGGGGATCAGTACGAATATGAAAAAATAATACAGTTTTGAACAAATAATATAAGTAAATATTTCAAACTCTTCACAACCATCAAGAAAATAATAGTAGTTAAATTATCAAGCATGCAAGCAGGAAAGAAAGAAAGCAAACATCCATGCATAGCTAAGCAGGCTGGAGCGAAGATAACGCAGAGTACTAGATGCCATCACATTCAGCGTGGTTATCGCTCGCGGCACAACTAAATGCACTCGACGGAGTGAGCGTATGAATACTATACTACCGCGCATGGTGAAGTCACACTTATGGTGTAACTATGCTCGAGCAGAGTTAGCGACAAAGCGTTGAGCGCGAGATCCGCCTATCAGGTGTAACTGAGAGACATGACGGTCTATGTGCCCAAAGGGATGAAGGGTCATAAGACTGAGTAGGTACCTACAAGAGTGTCAGTATCATACACGCGCATATAACAGG
Source organism: Agave tequilana (assembly GCA_038442645.1). Taxonomy (NCBI): domain Eukaryota; kingdom Viridiplantae; phylum Streptophyta; class Magnoliopsida; order Asparagales; family Asparagaceae; genus Agave; species Agave tequilana. The sequence goes on along the minus strand of JAVJIF010008481.1, from coordinate 178,447 downwards.
TAGTAACTAAGTTATCAGTAGAGTGTGAAACACAAAGACTGAGCAAGATAGAAATCAAAATAGTGAGCAGACATCCGAATAATTAAGCGGATAAGCAAGCTGGAGCGAAGCTAGCGCACAACGCTAAACGCTATCATGCTCGGCGTAGTTATCGCTTGCGAAGAAGTCATGATAATGTACAGTAATCACTCACAGCGTAACTACACTCGGACGGGGTTAGCAATATAGCGCTGAGCGCTAGGCTCGCCTACCAGGCGGAGCTGAAGACTTGACGGTCTGAACGTACTCCCAGCTACTACGAAATCCAAAGGGTACAAGGCCAATTCCTATTGGTAGCTTAGGAAGTGGGCTGGCCCGGAGGTCGAGTTGGTACCTGTACGAGATGTTAGTACCACATGAGCATGCATATAAACATGATAATAACTTGACTATCGTGAAGTAGTGAAGCTCGGAGGCTAAGTGTAGAGCCCGGAGGCTGAAGGGCCTGGAGGCCGAGTAGAGAGCCCAGAGGTTAAATGACCATGAAGGGTCGTCCACACATGGTATAAAGCAGTAATAGAATAATGTCACAGGCAGTATATATGTACAGGTAATAAACTACACAATTACAGGCATTCATCACGTCAGTACAGATACATATCCACAGTATACACACCGACACTGGTATAAACACAACACTAGTTATATGTCCACAACACCGATACAAATACACCAATACAAATTTACAGTCCCAGAAATTATACCATTTACATGAATAAAATACAATCACCTGTCGAAGCAGAGAAACCTAGAAAAGAGCAGAGACCATTCACCTAAAATATTCAAAAAATCCCGTGAAATCCCGAAGTTCCAAACACGTGTACGGGCCCAGTCCCATAGTAGAGAGAGATTATTAGACAAAAAAAGAAGAGAGAGTGTGTAGGAGAGTGAATTTTAAGAGAGAGAAAAAGAGACTGAGAGAGAGAAAATGAGAGAGAGGGGTGGTGGCTGCCATGGCCGGCCAGAGGTGGCTGGCGGTGGCCCTGCGGTCCTCAGACAGGGGGGAGAGAGAGAGAGGAAAGGAGAGGGGGAGAGAGAGCGGAGGAGAGAGAGAGAGAGAGAGAGAGCGGAAGGAGAGAGATTTGAGACTCTTATTATTAGTAGCATGAGCTTTGAACTAATAGTTACTTGATATAAATGATAAATGTGCATAAAAACATACAGTGATTTGACACTCATTTCTGCATAAGTCCTCTCAACTAATTTTTTTCAAGCCTTTAGTCAGAGGATCTACAATATTCTCTGATGACCGAAAATTAATCACCAAGATGACTCAGTGGCAGATAATCTCATTCAAATAAACATGCTTCAGATGAGTGGTCCACTTTTTTTGTTGAATAACGAATTTACTGTCACAGCACTCATTGCTTGCTTATCAAAATATATGGCAATTGCACATTGCAATTCTTTTAACAGAAGGTCTCGAAGAAAACAACAGAGCCACTCAGCCTCATGTCTTGCAATAGTTAATGCAAAGAACTCAAACTCCATGGATGATTGGGCATTCAGAGTTTTCTTCTTAGACTTCCATGAAATGGCGGCTACTCCCATGGTGAAGACAATACCTCTAATAGACCTACCTTATCTGATTTTTAGCGCCAACTTGCATCTGAGAAGCCTTCGATCATAGCAGGATATTTGGTGTAGAGCAAGACCAGATCCATGATTCCCTTCAAGTATCTCATTAATATCTGAACAACATCTCAGTGAGGCTTTTCAAGTTTGCTTGTAAATCTGCTAAGTATTCCAGAATGCTATGTCTGGCCTTGGGTAGCTCATTGTGTATATATACTGTCAATAATCCTTGAGTACTCTACCAACCTTATCGGTCTTTCAATTTTTGGTCGAAGCTTCTTGTTATATGGCACGAACAACTCTGGTAGGTCGAAGTAGCCATACTTTTTCAACATATTCTCTATGTAATTGAATTGAGACAATCCAATTCCATCTTTTGTGTACAGGATCTTCATTCCAAGAATCAAGTCCGCAGCTCCAAAGTCCTTCATGCTGAACTGGGCTAAAAGAAATTTCTTGATAAATTTCACTATCTCCAAATCATTTCCGATGATGTGTATGTTATCTACATAAAGGCAAATTACTACTACCTTTCCTTCAGCAACTTTTATATAAGGTACTTGTTAGATTCACTGACTCGATACCCATTGCTACGAATAATCCAGTCAAATTTCTCATGCTAGAGTTTTGGAGTCTGCTTAAGACCATATAAAACTTTGTTAGCTTGTATACCTTATGTATAGGAGTATCAAGTCCTCTTGGTATTTTCATGTAAATATCTTTAGTGAGATCTTCATTTAGAAAAGTTGTCTCTATGTCCATCTGGTGAATGATGAACTTCTTGAGGCCACTTATGCAATCAGCACCTTGATGGTAATTATTATGCAAACTCTTGCATAAATATCAAAGAAGTTAATACATTCTTTCTGGGAGAAGCCTTTAGCCACCAATGTCACTTTGTACTTTTTTATGGTATCATCAGGATACAGCTTTTTTTGAAGATCCACTTGCAGTGGGCTCTGCACCTTCTGGCATATCCACCAATTGTGAAGTATGATTCTAAATCAAAGAGTCCATTTTATCATCTATGGCTTCCTTCCAGAGGCGAGCATCTTTGTACTACATTGTTTCTTGCAAATTTTGTGGATCTCCTTCTACGTTGTAGGTGATGAAGTCATCTCCAAGGTCTTTATGCTTTCAGATGCGTTTGGAAGATGGCTCTAAAAATTCTAGAGTTTTTTTTAGCATTAACACCTTCAACTTCTGAAGAGATTGAGTCATCTGGTGCGATAGTCTTTTCAGCATTTTTAGGTACATCTTTGAGCGATAAGCCTTTATCCTTGATAAACTTATCCTCAAAGAACTATGCATTTCGAGCTTCAATGATAGAGTTGTTGCTAAGATCTAGAAATTTACAGGCATCACTATCTTCAATACGACCAAGAAACACAAACCTATTTGCCTTAGGATCGAGCTTTGTCCTCCTTATATCTGATATTTGGACGTAGGAAAGATAACCCACACTTTGAGATTGTCCAGGGAAGCTGAATATCCCAACCATAGCTGTTGTGGAGTAGTATCTGCTTTGGAGTAGGGCACGTACTTTAGAATTCAGTTAGCCATCAACAACGCCTTTCCCTAATAGCAGGTAGGTTGACTGGATGTAATCAGCATTGAGTTTACTATCTCAGTGAGTGTGCAGTTCTTCTTTTTTGCAATTTTATTAGACTGTAGAAAGTAAGGAGCAGTTGTCTCTATAATAATGCCACGCTCCTTGAGTATGCTTCAGCTTCCTTCAATCGGTACTCGCCACCTCTATCGTGAGCTTCTTAACTGGACGCTCAAGTTGCTTCTCGACTCGAGTCAGAAACTCAATGAACTTGCTAAAAGCTTCATCTTTTAACTTCAGTAAGTACACATGGTAGAAACAAGAATTGTCGTCCGATGAAGGTGCATTTCATGCCAGCTCTAGTCATGAAACTCTTGAAGTCGCGGGTGTCCAAATGAATCAGGTCGAGCAGGTTTGTGCTCTGTGTAACATTTAGAAAGGGTGTTCTTGTGGATTTATCTTGTACGCAGATTTCATATTTTTCAGGCTTATCACCCCCACAGTTTGAAAGTAAGTTTAGCTTCTTCATATTGAACATTTTTCTATAGTTTACATGACCTAATCTGTTTTGCCATAAAGTACAGGAGTACGCAGAAGTCGATATTTCATTGATCATTGAGGTGGGTACAGTGATACTTATCTTGTACATGCCATCTTGTGGTAAGCATTGTCAAAGTACATCTCCTTGTAGGACAATACAATCTTCACATCTTTAAAATCTAGGCTCATTCATGCCTCACATAGTAGGCTCTCAGAGACTAGATTCTTGAAAATTGATAGGACATATTTCACACTCTTCAGGGTATGAGTCTTCTCTGAAGTAAGAGTCAGCACGACAGTCCCGATTTCAAGCACGACAACAGTAGAACTATCAACCATTGACACATTTTTCATTGAAGCAACATATGTACAGAAGAGATCTTTTTTGAAGAAAGCACATGTATCTAACCACCAATCGGAGTTGTTGAAGGGAGATATCACCTTGAAGAGTACAGCAACAAAATTGTTGATCTGGTTGATATTGTGGGCCTCCTCCTTCTCTTCCTTCTTGGTGCTTTATAGGCCTTGGCAAAGTGGCCTTGCTTTCCCCAGTTGAAGCACCTACCAATCTTCTTGAACTCCTCTTCAAAGTCAAGTTTCTCTCCTTGAATAATGTAGTAAATCTTTAGGAGTTGCATCCAAAGATCACTTTGCGATGCAAAGTATTGAAGTTTACTCTGTCAAAGTTCTCCATCTTCACGAATCCACTCCAATGGTCTCAGCAGGGTTCATAACTGACCAAAATGTTGCTTTATGATTGTTAGAAAAATTAAAACAATAGACTAGAGGGAAGTGAACTTTTCTTAAAATTGAAAATCAAGAACATCTATAGTAGAGCTATTGTGCGTTCTTGAACGTTATGCTTGAAGCAATATTTAGCCTCCTCCGATGCAAGGATCTTAAATTTAAATTGCCCCCAGAAATAGCAGTTGAAGAACTCTGGTGTGCACCAATTAGATTCTCTGGTGATATCCTCTATCTAGTCAGGCAAGTGACTCCTTAGTCTGATACTGGACAGGGCTCTATCAACAGAGATTGGACACACATCTTGTAATTGAAAATAGCACTCTTTTGAAACTAACCAACTCTCTGTGCCATTTTTGATTTTCTTGGTAATTACAAATGAGCTCAAGGGGCTTATATATAGGACTCCCTAACCATCCCAATGGTCACAGTTCCTTATTGAGGGTAGCCCAAGATGTTTGCCTAGAGGCCCTCCACCTTTGTTTTGATGATGACTAACTTATGAAGTTAAGTTTGCTAATGATCTTGTGTTTATATAGTTTCAGATATTGATCAAGACTTAGTAAGTATTTAGCTTCAACAAAGGATTCAAAGCTAGTTTTTGAACTACACGTGATGATTCAAGAGCTCGCAAGTCAAGATCGCATCTAGCACTCAAAAGGAGTCAAGCTCATTTAGATCAAGTTTAGATCGAGTCGTCTTGAAGATGAAGATCAACAAGAATACTTGCATCTAAGTTTGTTTAGTTTTTATTTAGATTTTGTGTAAGGATAGATTAGTCTCGATATCCTCAAGTTCACACACATACACACACAAGTTCAATAGTTTTGGTTTTGAATTTTCAAGAATACATATATGGTTTTCATGAATAGATAGAATCAAAACAAGTTTTACATATTTAATGTGTATTGGATTTCATCCATATACATATTGTTTCATATTGTAGAAGAACTTATTTTGATGATTCTAGTTCATATATTTGAAGTTTTGTTTTATCAAAACTTAGTTTTGGATTTAATGTCAAAAAAATAGATTTATTTTTTATATGTGTATTGGATTCTATCCATACACACTCTGCTTTAAAAGTGTTTAAATATCATGTTTTTATATTTATACAAGTTTAGAGAAAAACCGATTTTTCATTTAAAAGTTGATTTTTGGAAAATACGGTTTTGGTTTAAAGCTTAATTTTCATGCCTAAAAATAGTTCAAATAGTTTATAATATGTGTTGATTTTTGGTTACACATATTTGTACTTTAAATATTTTTAAGAACTTAATTTTGTGAAAATTATGAAGTTTTATGGGATATTATAGGTATTTAAAAGACAACTTTTTCAAACCTGTAACCCTATTTCTGGGTTGCCTGCGGTCGACCGACTGGTCGATCGAACTTGGGCTCAGTCGACCGAATGGTCTAGTGATGTGCACAGGACGTGCACAAGTCCTTTGGCCTAGGGCTGGTCGACCACATGGTCGACCGATTCAGAGAGCTTGTTCTCTGATCTGGCCCCAGTTGACCGGACAGTTGACTGACCCAGAGAGAGCTCTTTGGTTCTGGCCTCGGTCGACCTGGCGGTCGACCGACATGGCAATTTGCCTTAGGGCCGGTCGATCAGGCAGTCGACCAACAACCCCAATGGTTAGAAATTCGACCGTTGGCAGTCGACCAGGCAGTCGACCGACAATCCCAACGGTCGAAAATCTGACATGCGGTCGACCGACAGGTCATTTTTAACCTGTTCTGAACCCCAACGACTATATTTTCAGACCCTAAAATATGAATCCTTTGAGGCCAGTTTTCACAAAGAATTTTAAGAGTAAAATTTCTCATCTTTTTAAGTATTTTTAGCAAGTTTTAGAAACAAGTTTTAGTGCTAAAATCTCTATCTTTATTTGTTTTCAAAGTATTGGAAAAATCAAAGAAAAAGATGTCTTTGGGAAATTTATTTTGATCTTTATTTTTATATCTATCTAGTGTTTTCTCAAGTGTTTTTCTTTGAGATTTCTTTTTAAAAACACTTTGTTTTCTTACACTTAAGCTATCAATTCTATATCTATCTATAGGATCTTATTTTGAGAGGAGGAGTTGTGTACTCCTAGTGTTGAGTTGTAATTCCTCAGTGGATGTCCCTTTGTGGAAGGTCATGTGTGGACATAGTGGAAATCCTTCTATGTGAAGATGAGGACGTAGAGCAGCGGCTTGAACCTCGAAAATTATCACTATGTTTGTGTTTGATTTATTCTCTCTCTCTGTTTTTATATCTTGCATTACTTTACATTGTTCATATTCATATGCTTAACATAGTTTGTGTGCCAACACTTGTGTTGAACCAAGAGAGCTATTAAAGCACCTCAACTCTTAGTTTAGAGGAATCATGAGGAGTAGTTCTAGAGCCCTTCACGGAGAATTCAGTCTCACTCTTGGTTACACAAAGTATGTTAACAATTAAGTTTTAAATTTTACATCACTTGTCCTAAATTAGTTTGTACACATATTCACCCCCTCTAGGAGTACTTTCAACTAGTATCAGAGCTAGCGCTCCTGATATTCGGTTTAACAACCTAGAAGTGTGATCCTTAGATTGCTAATCTGATTTGCTTTGCACACATATTTATATATACTCATGGTTTATCTTGCTCCACTTATGTTTGATGACTCTAGAATAAATATGTGAAAATTAAAATGAGTCATATTTAAAAGCCTTATGTTTGCATGTTTATTTTGCCACTACCAAGAAATTCCATTATGGTAATGAAAAGTACATTGAGGCTAATGCACAAGCCATGAATGCATTAAAGCATACACTTATCAAAGATTATCTTTCTTTGATTTCTCATTGTGATTTCACTTTCGCAGTATGGAACACATTGACTTCTCTCAAGGAACAAACGACAAATATTGTGGAGAAGGAACCAAGAAGAGATGAATCCGACCAAGCTTACTTCATGGTCCAAGGATTTGACTCCCTTGAGGTAAACTCGGACACTCATCTTAATGATAGTGCTAATCTTCATGTGATAATATAGATGCCCATGCTTTGAATGAAAAACTTTCATTGTTTTGTGAAAACTTGCTTTCAAAATATAAAGCTTTGAAAAGCAAGAGTTTTGAATTAAAAGAAGAAAATAAAATTTTATTTTCAAAACTTAATATAGTTTTACAAAAGAGGTTGAGATTTCAAGTGAAAGAGATTCCTTGAATACCTAACTCGATCTTGCTTTGAAAGATAATGAAATTTTAAAATATATATGATTTTGATGATATTTTGAAGAAAAATGATGTTTTGTCTTCAAAACTTGATTTTATTGTAAAAGAGAACGATGTTTTGAAAAACAAAATTGTTTTGATTTCTAAAGAATTAGAATGCGTTACTTTAAAAAATATTTTTTTGAAAAATGATTTTGCTTCTCATTCTAGTCATGCTCCTTTGATTCATCTTCTCATGATAAGAATAGTGTTTGCTCCACATCTTCTTCTATTAAAAATAATATATGTGTACTGAAGAAGAATGTTGATTGTTTGGGCTCTACTTTGAGCTAATGTAGTATGAATCACACACGATTAGAATCCATGTTTCATAAGAAACATGCTCCACATATTCATTGACACAAATCTCGGCATACATATGCTCATCATGCTCACACACATCATTTTATATATGCTAATGTGTACACTTGTACACATTGTGGATGTACAAGCCACCTTTAAAAATTTTGTTATGATAGAATTAATGCTTTAAATTTTGCAAATAAGTTTGTTTGAGTTAGGAAAGGTGCTAACCCCCATGGACCCAAGAAAGTATGGGTACCAAGATCTATCCCTATTATATTTGATGTAGGTATAGGCTCTCACAAGACGTGAGAGTATCGGTGCCTTGACGATGGATGCGTTTCGAGCTAAAAGATCATATTTATGAATGCATCACTTTCAAAGGAAATTTGGTGGAAGAACCATCATAGTTTGGAGAACTAGAGATTGGTTCATATAGTTTGATAACTATCTCTAACTCTCATTTTTGTTTACATGCTTTCATTAATATTTTTAAGCATGTCATATTTTCCATGCTCATTATGTTAAATACAATGCTTATTAAACTTGTGATATATATGTATAGTATTTGAGATACACCCATGTTCATATAGATTTATATTTTTGTATTCTCACTTTAGTTTAGCTATTGTGTATATCCTAGTGTTAATACTACTTGTATTTACCCTAATGATCATATTAGTTTATATTTTATGCTTTATGTTTTAATTACTTGTTTAGATATAAATTCTATTAAAACTTGTGTTTATACTTGTACAATTAGTGAGGTACACTTGATTATCATGTGTTTATGTTTCATTGCTCATTTGCACTTATTACATATATTTGTATAACCTTGTTTTGATGATTCTTGCATCTTCACTTGTATTCCCTATTTTTGTACATGATTTTGTGTTTTGCTTCATGTATATGTCAAAACTATAGATAAACATGTCTATCCTAGAGTCACTTGCATTCATGCAATATTCTTTTGTGGACTCTTTTATGTTTGGGATATGTATGTATACTTTAGTTTCGACAAAACATACATATACCTTGAAGTTCGTTTAGTTTTGATGAAAATTAAATTTTTCATAGTTTCATAAAGAAATTTCATTTTGATTGAGCTTCATTGTTTCATTTTCATGTATATGTTTCTTGCATGACTCTTGTACACTCGATATATTTTGTTTACTCATGATTTTGATTCATGAGCCTGTATGAGCTTCATAAATTTTTGAGTGTCGATTCTCGTGTGATTTTCAGATTTCATGGAATATATGTATATTTGGTTTATTCCTTACCTGAAGAATTTCGTACTAGTTTTTAAACTTTCTTAAAACTAGTTTTGTATTCTTTAATTGGTAGAGTTTTCATATATGTTAAAATATTTTTAAATCATATTTTTGAAAATTTCTACCATCGAAGGGCGGTTGGATGGCTGATCATGCCTTGTATATCTTCATTGAAAATTTATTTAAACATGTGCACGAAAGGGAGGTAGTTATGAGATATACATGATTTTAATGAAAATTGATTTTGTATACTCATGTTTTCTATATGCATTATATCTCAATGGATATTATATTGCTCTAATCATACATATATATGACTTCTTGTGCTAAATTAAAATGTTCATACATATAGCACAAATTGATTTTATGCTAAACTTTAGTTCTCAATAATAATTGATATCTTTACAAGCTTATGCATTGTTTTATTGGTATTTCATAAAGGGGTACAAAAATTCTTATTTTATCTTTCAATTGGTATCTTACTCCCACTCTTTATGATGAAAAATATTTTGTTTTGATATATGCTAACATTTTTAATATTGGTATCAATAATCTTAAATTGGTATTATTCTCAAATTGTTATCTTTATTACAAAATAGTTTTAGTATTAACCTAAAAATTTAGTTTTTAAATTCAATTGGTATCATGTCTTTCTATTAATATTAATTGATAAAAAAATTGTTTCATTTCAACTGGTAAAAAGGTGTTTCACTTTCTATTGGTTTCTTTCAAATGATTATTTTTTATTGGTATCAAATTTTTGTTTTAAAATATGTTTATTGGTAATGTTTGTTTTTTTCACCCCTTTGTTGATGAGTGACAAAAAGGGAAAGAAAAATTTATGTTTATATATGCATGTTTGATTAATTATTTGTGCGTGTGTGTGTGTGTGTGCGCGCTCGCGTGCGTGCGTGTGTTTATTAGTATCTTAAGCTTACAATATCTTTATTGTTTTATTCATATGCATAAGTTAAGGGGGAGCTTCTATGAAGCCTGTTGGCCCGAAGGCCCATCACTCTAGTTTTGATGATGATCAACTCATGTAGTTATAGTACTAATGATCTTGTGTTTAATTAGTGACAGATTTATGATCAAGATCTTAGTAGGTGCATAGGTTCAACAAAGGATTTGAAGTCAAGTTTTGGAGCTAGCACGGTGTTTGGATCAAGTCAAGAAGGCTTCAAGTGAAGACTTCAAGAAGATGAAGACTTGAGTCTAGGTTTGTTTTTAGAAGATTTTGTTTTTAGTTAAAATGTAAAGGATAGAGTAGGTGGTGGATTGCTCAAGTACATATACACACACACTCTTGATAGTTTTGTTTTACAAAAGATTTTCAATTCTAGAAAATACATGTTTGGATTTTGGTTTTCAAGTTTACATATCTTTTATCCAAAATCATGTTTGTGCATAATGTCAAAAACATAGATATTTCACCATGTTTGTGTAGTGGATCATATCCATACACCCTATGCTTTCAAAGTTGTTTAAATATCTTGTTTTTGTATTTGGAGAAGTTTTGGAAAAGATAAGTTTTAGAAAAAAAACGATTTTTGGAAAATACTGTTTTCATTTGAACCAATATTTCCAAACTTACAAAAATAGTCCAAATCATTTATAACATGCCTTGATTTTGTGCAAGCATGTTTGTTTATCAAAGTATATTGGTAAAACTATTTTTGTAGATTTTTCAGTATTTTATGAGATTTTATTTCAATCAAAAAGACCTTGTTTTAAATCCCTTTATAGTTCTGTCCTGGCTTCAGCTGGTCGACCGAGCCGGTCGACCGACGTGCACAGACGTGCACGCCAGTTCTGGAAGGAGGGCCGGCCGACCGACCCGGTCGACCGTCCAGAGAGCTCTGCTCTCTGGAAAGGCCCCGGTCGACCGAGCGGTCGACCGGACAGAGAGACTTGCTCTCTATATCTTGGCTCGGTCGACCGACCGGTCGACCGATGGCACAACGGTCTGAAATATGACCGTTAGCCGGTCGTCCAGACGGTCGACCGACAGGCCCGACAGGACCCCAACGGCTAGTTTTTCTGAGCCTATAAATTTGGGGTTTGGGCATTTTTTTCACTAAGATTTTCAAGTGGGTTTTCACCAGTTTTTCCTGAACTATTTAGAGGTTTTCCTCTACTTGATTTAGAGCAAATATTTCCAACCAAAAGGAGAGATTTATCAAGAGTGTTAAAAGAGATTCTTTGAGTTTTCCTCCACCATCTCTTTCCTTGTTTTCTCACACCACACTTGAGTTATCCATTGATTATTCATTCTATAGGTGTGTTGTAGTGAGAGTGTTTATTGGTGATCAAAGTGTTTAGATCACCAAGAGATCTTTTCTTGTTTCTTTGAGGAGGCGGACAAGTGTGTTCGCGGTTGTTTAGAGTTCGTGTGTGAACTCTTGGTTTTTGGTGCGGCCTCAGCGAGCTTGTGGGGCTTGCGGTGTGTACGGGACTAGAGAGTCCGAGGGTTTGTAGGTGTTGCGGCACCGAGTGTTGGCCCAATGGCCTTCCACTCTAGTTTTGATGATGATCAACTCATGAAGTTATGTTTACTAATATTCTTGTGTTTCTAAGTTTCAGATCATTAACAGGATATTAGGTTGGTGATTAGCTTCAACAAGATGATTAGAAGCTATTCATGATGATTCCGGTGCCAAAGCTTAAAGATCACACCTTTGCACTTGGAGAATCACGGAGTTTGGACCGAGTCTATTTGAAGATGAAGATCGTCAAGAAGACTTAGGTATCTAGTTTAGAGTTTGTGTTTTAGATCCATATTTGTAAAGCTTAGTTTTAGTTGATATGCTCAAGTGCACAAAACACACACGTTTCATGATTTGGTTTTGGTTTTCATGAATAATAGATCAAAACAAGTTTACCTTATACCTATGTATATTAGATATGTTCTAGATATACATACATGCTTTAAACTTGCTAGACAAACTTATTTTGACTATCCTATTCATGTTTTGGAAAATTCTAGTTTGATAAAATACAAGTTTTGTTTTTGATAAAATTGGCAAGACACAAAAATGAATTGATATGATTGATATATGTCTTGAAATTTTTATCACAAGTTTGGTTATCAAAGTAAAATGATAAAACAAGTTTTAGAAAAACATATTTTTAGAAAAACAGTTTTTATTGTGATTAAAACTATTTTTTTAGATTTACTGTGAATTTATGGGATTTTTATTGAGTGAAAAGACCTATTTTCAAATCCGTATCTGTGCAGAACTGAGGACTGGCTGACAGGCCAAGTCGGTCGACCGGACCGGTCGACCGCACCATAGGCCGGTCGACCGGGACGGTCGACCGACGTGCACAAGTCTGTGCACGTTTTGGAGTCTCTGGGACGGTCGACCGAGATGAGAGTTCTGCTCTCAGGATGTTTCGGTCGACCGGGCCGGTCGACCGCTATTGCCCAACGGTCACATTTTGACCGTTGGCGGTCGACCGGACCGGTCGACCGGTAGTCTGTCAGGCTGCCACATCAGCCTAACGGCTAGTTTTATATAGGAGCTATATAAACCCCATCTCTTTGGGGATTTTAGCCAAGTTTTTTAAGATAAAAATTTTCAGTTTTCTGAAGTGTTTAAAAGAGTTTTCAAAAAGTTTTAAGTGCAAAAACTTTTCATCTTTATTGTTTTAGGGTTTTTTGGAAAATCAAAGAAAAATAGGTTTTTGGGATTTTTGCTTAGATCTTCAATTCTATCATATTGCAAGTATTTTCCCAAAGATTTTTCTTTGTTGCAAGTTTCCAAAAACACTTGTTTTCCACACTTGAGCTATCTTCTATCCTAAACTATTAGGATCTTGTTTTTGTGGAAAAAGATAAGAGAAAAAGAAAGAGAAGTGTTTGAGGTTGTTTGTTGTAAACCTCATTGTTGTAAACACCCTTATACTTGTGAATCCCTCTTCGGTAGAGGTGATCGGGTGATTGTGTTGTGGATCCCTCTTAGGTAGGGGTGGAGTTTGGTTGTGAGCCTCTTCGGTAGAGGTGTGTGGATTGGTTGTTGTATTGGCTACGGGCCTAACCCCTCGGTTGTGAGGAGGTTGTTTTTTGAGAGAGGAGTTTGGTACTCCTAGAGTTGTAAGAAATCCTCTTTGGTAGAGGTTCCCTCGGTGGGAGTTGAGATAGTGGAAATCCTACACGGTGGTGTAGGCGGGGATGTAGAGCAAGGTGCTCGAACCTCGAAACAAATCTCGTTGTTTGCGATTGCTCCCATTGTCTCTCTAACTCTCTCTCTCTTATAATTGTGCAAAGCATCATACTCATCATCATATCATACTTGCTTGTGTTGTGCATAATTCATATTGCCATATCATATCTATTTGCTTGTGTTGTGCCTTGCATTTTCATATTGCCATATTCTTGATTGCTTGGCTTGATTGTGTGTTCACATTGCTAGGATTGCTTGTGTGTGTGCCCAACTTATACTCATCCAACAAGAGCTTCACATAGCGCCTCAACCCATTTAAAGGGGAATCAAGAGGAGTTAGTCCAGAGCCTCGCAAGGGGAATTCGGCTACACTTGTTGTATTGTATTAGTTTGTGCATAATTTGCATTAGCTTCCGCATTTAGCGCACTTAGTTTGCATTAAGTTTCTTAGATTAGCACTTACACCTATTCACCCCCCTCTAGTGTGTTTTTCAATTGGTATCAGAGCTAGTGCTCCTGATACTTAGGCTTAACATCCTAGGAGTTAGATCCTTTGATTGCTAATCTTATTTGCATTTGTTTGCTTGTTTGCACACATATAGTTTACCATGGACTTCATGACCCCACCTAGCTATGATCCTTCAACATTGATATTTGGAAGTATAGGATGTCCATGTACCTAAAGACCCTAGGTTTGCATGTTTTCCTTGCGGCCACCAAGAGATGTTATCTTGGTGATTGCAATCATATAGGGGCCAATGCACAAGCCCTAGAGGCCATTAGAAGCACTTTACCTAAAGACTATCTTTTATGTGTTTCTAATCTTGATTCCGCTTTTGCAGTGTGGAACAAGTTGACAACAACCACCAACCCCTCCAAGCTTCAAGTCCAAATCCAACAAGAAGAGGAATCTAGCGGAGAATCCGAGCCACAACAATGCTATATGGTCCAAGGAATGACTCCCTTAAGGTACATTCGGAATCTCAACTAGATAGTAATGATTGTGCTAGTTCTTCAAATGATTATGTTGATCCCCATGCCTTAAATGAAGAACTTTCTATTGTTTGTGAAAAACTAATAGAAAAATATAACTTGTTGAAAAAGAAAAGTCTAGGAATTGAACAAGAAAATAAGAGTTTGCATGCTAGACTTAACAATGTTTTGCAAGAGAAGGTTGAGGTCTATAATGAAAGGGATTCATTGAGATCTCAATTGGAACTTGCACTTAAAGAAATGAATTTTAAAGTCTAAAAATGATTGCCATGCTATTTTAAAGAAAAATGAAAACTTGTCTTCTAGAGTTGATTTTGTTTTAAAAGAGAATGTTGTTTTGAAAAACAAAATCATTTCTATTTCCAATGATTTAAATGTTTTCTTAGAGAAAAATATTGTTTTGCAAAATAAGATTGATTCTCATGTTTGCCATGCTAGGGTAGTTTACCTAAATCACCCATTGCATGTTCCACTTCTTCTATGCTTGAAATTAATATAAATTTGTTAAAGAAGAAAATGGATTGTTTGGGCTCCACTATGAGCCAATGTGCCATGAACCACACACGCTTGGAATCCTTGGTTCGAAAGAAACAAGTTCCATCTTTTCATGCACACCCATCACGGCATACACATGCTCCACACGGACACCATCAACACATGTATGCTCATGTGTACTCATGTACACATTGTGGACGTAAGGGCCACCTTGCTAAATTTTGTTATGATAGATTACATACTCCTAATTTAGCAAAGAATTTTGTTGGGTTAGAGAAGGTACTAACCCCCATGGACCCAAGAAGATATGGGTACAAAGACCACCCCTCCTATTATTTTTGATGTAGGTGTGGGCTCTCACATGACGTGAGAGTAATGACACCTTGGAGTGGATGCGTTCCGGACTTAAAGGAAATCAAATGGATGCATCACTTTCAAGGGAAGGTTGGTGGAGAGGACCACCATGTTTTGGAGACAAGGAGAGTTGCTTCTTCGGGGTTGGTAACAATCCTTTACTCCCATTTATTGTTTACATGTTTTTAATATTCATTGTTTATAGCATGTTCTTATTGTCATTGGATTAGTATGTAAATAACATGTTTATTAGATCCTTGACATACATATATAGTATTTGAGACACATATGCCTATATGAATTCTTATTTAGTGTTCTCACCGTTTGTTTAGCTATAATGTACATCATGAATCTAATACATGTGAATTTACATAGTAATCATGTTTTAGTTCTTATGATGTTGATTTCTAGCTTGTTTTGATACTCCTTGTGGTTATGACATGTTAAATGTGGATTTTGTCAAAACTTGTGTTATACATGTACAAATAGTGAGTTACATTTGTTTTATATGCAATTGAACTTCATGCTCATTTGTATTCACTATATGTACACGAATGAGCTAGTTTTGATGATTCGTTCATTTATACTTGTTGTGCCTATTTTCATGTATATGGAGTGTAAAATTCAAATAAAAGAATTTTGATGAATTTTGTATGTGTTTTAGTTAGAAATATGGTATTCGTGTTTGTTTTGATGCTCAATGACTTGATTACATGTTTAAGTGTTAGTTTTCATTAAGACTAGTTATATACTTGTACATACAATGGGCCACAAATAAACCTTTATATATGTTTGGGTTTGAATGCATATTTGTACCCATTAGATGTGCTAGTATAGTCTAGTTTGATGATCCATACATTTTAGACTTGTATTCATATTTTGGATTTATATGAGTTTTGATTTCATGTATATGTTTATTTTGCCAAAACTTTAAGATATACATGTATACCCCTTGAGTCATTTGCCTTTCATGCAAATCTATATTATGGACTCAAAGTGTGTTTAAGGGATATGTATGTATACTTCTTGTGTTGACAAATCATACATATACCTTGAAATGAAAATTGCTTTGATGAAAATTTAGCCTTACATGTTTCATGTTTATGTGTCAATATTTAACTTCATGTATATGTCCATCTTATCCAACTATTGACTATACATGAGTATCCTTTTTGAGCCACGTGCCTTAATGCATATATCTTGTGGACTCTTTATGTTTTGGATATGTATGTATACGTTAGTTTGTATTAGACATACATATGCCTTGAAGATTAGATAGTTTTGATGATTTCATGTTTTAAGGATTAATTGAGCTTAATGAAAATATTTTCATGATTATGATATTCACACTTTATTTGTACACTCACATCTATTGCTTGCTCATGTTTTGCTTTTCATGAGACATATTTATGCTTAATTGGATTAGAGTGTTGATATTATGTGATTTCTTACTTCATGAAAAACTATTTTGTTTTATTCCTTGCTTGAAGGATTTCGTACTAGTTAACAAGTTTTCCATTTAACTAGTTGCGATGTTCTTCACTTTGGTAGAGATTTTCAAACAAAACTACATTTTTAAATCTATCTTTGAAACCCCTACCATCTAGGGAGGTTGGATGGGAGATCATGTTCATGTATGCCTTATATTGAAAATCATTTAAAACTTGAACCATGATTGGGTGGTAGATTATATGAGATATACACTTGATTATTATTGTTGATTCAATTGGTATCATTGAACTCTTTCAATTGGTATCAATTTTGACATTTTTGGTATACTCATATATTTGTTTATGTATGTATGCTTCAATTTCAATGGTATCAATTTCTATTGGTATCTAAATTTTCATACATATATGTTTTATTTGTGTTCAAAAAAAAAATCACAAATTTTAGTTTTTGTTTACTCAAGCTCTAGCATGACCCAACACCTTGAGTTTCACTTTTGTTTCAATTGATTACTTTTAAATTGGTATCAAGACTATGCATATTTTAGTTTGTATTTCATAAAGGGGGAGAAAATTTGATTTTGTATTTCAATGGTATTTGTACTCCCACACTTTATGATTAAAAGTGTTATTTTAAACATATGATATCAACATCAAATTTGTTTATATGTTTTAAAATGAACAATTCTTACAATTGGTATCAATGTTTCTAAGAAATTTTACAATTGGTATCATATTTAAGAAATTCAAAATTTGTTTTGGTTTCAAGATTCATGTTTAAGAATTCAAGACTTATGTTTAATTACAATGGTATTTCCAAATTTTGTTTAAAGAAAATATTCAAAGTTTTGATTTGTATTGCTTATATGCAAGGAGAGCTTAACATCTCTTCATATAGATTCATGTTGAGTGTATTGTGTATTGAAGAGCTTCACATCTCTTCTTTATGTGGTACACGTGTGTAGGGGGAGCTTCACATCTCCTCGTATTCATTACATAATGTGTGTTATGTGAATTAGGGCTTAACTTCCCTCCTTCATGTAATGCATATGTGTAGGGAAGCTAACTTAGCGTCTTCCTCTTCATGAATGTATATAGCATATAACACTTATTATCCTTGTTTATTTTCTTTTGGTATCAAGATGCTTCATTGACATATTTCAATTGATATCATGTTTTTAAAGTCACCCCTTATTGATTTTGTTTTTTGTTTTAGACAAAAAGGGGGAGAACATTGTTTGCATTGTTTTGATTGACAAAAGGGGGAGAAAGATTTTTACCCCTCATTTTATCTATGATTTTGATTGTTTACCCCTTTGTTGATGATTGACAAAAAGGGGGAGAAGTATTTGAGTTTTATATGCATGCTTATGTTTATGCATATATTATGTTTAATCTCAAGAATCTCAAGAATATTAAGTTTAACTGATTTATAGAGTTTGCTTTGTAATTGGTATCTAGAGCTTATTTTGTTTTGAATATCCATTTGATATCTAGAACCATTTATTGTTTATGCATATGCATGTTTCATGTTTAATATTCATTGCATATATTTATTGTTTATCCCTATGCATGAGTTAAGGGGGAGCTTCCTTGAAGCTTATCTTTAATCCATGCATATATAACTCCATGAGTTTTGTCATCATCAAAAAGGGGGAGATTGTTGGCCCAATGGCCTTCCACTCTAGTTTTGATGATGATCAACTCATGAAGTTATGTTTACTAATATTCTTGTGTTTCTAAGTTTCAGATCATTAACAGGATATTAGGTTGGTGATTAGCTTCAACAAGATGATTAGAAGCTATTCATGATGATTCCGGTGCCAAAGCTTAAAGATCATACCTTTGCACTTGGAGAATCACGGAGTTTGGACCGAGTCTACTTGAAGATGAAGATCGTCAAGAAGACTTAGGTATCTAGTTTAGAGTTTGTGTTTTAGATCCATATTTGTAAAGCTTAGTTTAGTTGATATGCTCAAGTGCACAAAACACACACGTTTCATGATTTGGTTTTTGGTTTTCATGAATAATAGATCAAAACAAGTTTACCTTATACCTATGTATATTAGATATGTTCTAGATATACATACATGCTTTTAAACTTGCTAGACAAACTTATTTTGACTATCCTATTCATGTTTTGGAAAATTCTAGTTTGATAAAATACAAGTTTTGTTTTTGATAAAATTGGCAAGACACAAAAATGAATTGATATGATTGATATATGTCTTGAAATTTTTATCACAAGTTTGGTTATCAAAGTAAAATGATAAAACAAGTTTTAGAAAAACATATTTTTAGAAAAACAGTTTTTATTGTGATTAAAACTATTTTTTTAGATTTACTGTGAATTTATGGGATTTTTATTGAGTGAAAAGACCTATTCTCAAATCCCGTATCTGTGCAGAACTGAGGACTGGCTGACAGGCCAAGTCGGTCGACTGGACCGGTCGACCGCACCATAGGCCGGTCGACCGGGACGGTCGACCGACGTGCACAAGTCTGTGCACGTTTTGGAGTCTCTGGGACGGTCGACCGAGATGAGAGTTCTGCTCTCAGGATGTTTCGGTCGACCGGGCCGGTCGACCGCTATTGCCCAACGGTCACATTTTTGACCGTTGGCGGTCGACCGGAACCGGTCGACCGGTAGTCTGTCAGGCTGCCACATCAGCCTAACGGCTAGTTTTATATAGGAGCTATATAAACCCCATCTCTTTGGGGATTTTAGCCAAGTTTTTTAAGATAAAAATTTTCAGTTTTCTGAAGTGTTTAAAAGAGTTTTCAAAAAGTTTTAAGTGCAAAAACTTTTCATCTTTATTGTTTTAGGGTTTTTTGGAAAATCAAAGAAAAATAGGTTTTGGGATTTTTGCTTAGATCTTCAATTCTATCATATTGCAAGTATTTTCCCAAAGATTTTTCTTTGTTGCAAGTTTCCAAAAACACTTGTTTTCCACACTTGAGCTATCTTCTATCCTAAACTATTAGGATCTTGTTTTGGTGGAAAAAGATAAGAGAAAAAGAAAGAGAAGTGTTTGAGGTTGTTTGTTGTAAAGCTCATTGTTGTAAACACCCTTATACTTGTGAATCCCTCTTCGGTAGAGGTGATCGGGTGATTGTGTTGTGGATCCCTCTTAGGTAGAGGTGGAGTTTGGTTGTGAGCCTCTTCGGTAGAGGTGTGTGGATTGGTTGTTGTATTGGCTACGGGCCTAACCCCTCGGTTGTGAGGAGGTTATTTTTGAGAGAGGAGTTTGGTACTCCTAGAGTTGTAAGAAATCCTCTTTGGTAGAGGTTCCCTCGGTGGGAGTTGAGATAGTGGAAATCCTACACGGTGGTGTAGGCGGGGATGTAGAGCAAGGTGCTCGAACCTCGAAACAAATCTCGTTGTTTGCGATTGCTCCCATTGTCTCTCTAACTCTCTCTCTCTCTTATAATTGTGCAAAGCATCATACTCATCATCATATCATACTTGCTTGTGTTGTGCATAATTCATATTGCCATATCATATCTATTTGCTTGTGTTGTGCCTTGCATTTTCATATTGCCATATTCTTGATTGCTTGGCTTGATTGTGTGTTCACATTGCTAGGATTGCTTGTGTGTGTGCCCAACTTATACTCATCCAACAAGAGCTTCACATAGCGCCTCAACCCATTTAAAGGGGAATCAAGAGGAGTTAGTCCAGAGCCTCGCAAGGGGAATTCGGCTACACTTGTTGTATTGTATTAGTTTGTGCATAATTTGCATTAGCTTCCGCATTTAGCGCACTTAGTTTGCATTAAGTTTCTTAGATTAGCATTTACACCTATTCACCCCCCCTCTAGGTGTTTTTCAATTGGTATCAGAGCTAGTGCTCCTGATACTTAGGCTTAACATCCTAGGAGTTAGATCCTTTGATTGCTAATCTTATTTGCATTTGTTTGCTTGTTTGCACACATATAGTTTACCATGGACTTCATGACCCCACCTAGCTATGATCCTTCCAACATTGATATTTGGAAGTATAGGATGTCCATGTACCTAAAGACCCTAGGTTTGCATGTTTTCCTTGCGGCCACCAAGAGATGTTATCTTGGTGATTGCAATCATATAGGGCCAATGCACAAGCCCTAGAGGCCATTAGAAGCACTTTACCTAAAGACTATCTTTATGTGTTTCTAATCTTGATTCCGCTTTTGCAGTGTGGAACAAGTTGACAACAACCACCAACCCTCCAAGCTTCAAGTCCAAATCCAACAAGAAGAGGAATCTAGCGGAGAATCCGAGCCACAACAATGCTATATGGTCCAAGGGAATGACTCCCTTGAGGTACATTCGGAATCTCAACTAGATAGTAATGATTGTGCTAGTTCTTCAAATGATTATGTTGATCCCCATGCCTTAAATGAAGAACTTTCTATTGTTTGTGAAAAACTAATAGAAAAATATAACTTGTTGAAAAAGAAAAGTCTAGGAATTGAACAAGAAAATAAGAGTTTGCATGCTAGACTTAACAATGTTTTGCAAGAGAAGGTTGAGGTCTATAATGAAAGGGATTCATTGAGATCTCAATTGGAACTTGCACTTAAAGAAAATGAATTTTTAAAGTCTAAAAATGATTGCCATGCTATTTTAAAGAAAAATGAAAACTTGTCTTCTAGAGTTGATTTTGTTTTAAAAGAGAATGTTGTTTTGAAAAACAAAATCATTTCTATTTCCAATGATTTAAATGTTTGCTTAGAGAAAAATATTGTTTTGCAAAATAAGATTGATTCTCATATTTGCCATGCTAGGGTAGTTTCACCTAAATCACCCATTGCATGTTCTACTTCTTCTATGCTTGAAATTAATATAAATTTGTTAAAGAAGAAAATGGATTGTTTGGGCTCCACTATGAGCCAATGTGCCATGAACCACACACGCTTGGAATCCTTGGTTCGAAAGAAACAAGTTCCATCTTTTCATGCACACCCATCACGGCATACACATGCTCCACACGGACACCATCAACACATGTATGCTCATGTGTACTCATGTACACATTGTGGACGTAAGGCCACCTTGCTAAATTTTGTTATGATAGATTACATACTCCTAATTTAGCAAAGAATTTTGTTTGGGTTAGAGAAGGTACTAACCCCCATGGACCCAAGAAGATATGGGTACCAAAGACCACCCCTCCTATTATTTTTGATGTAGGTGTGGGCTCTCACATGACGTGAGAGTAATGACACCTTGGAGTGGATGCGTTCCGGACTTAAAGGAAATCAAATGGATGCATCACTTTCAAGGGAAGGTTGGTGGAGAGGACCACCATGTTTTGGAGACAAGGAGAGTTGCTTCTTCGGGTTTGGTAACAATCCTTTACTCCATTTATTGTTTACATGTTTTTAATATTCATTGTTTATAGCATGTTCTTATTGTCATTGGATTAGTATGTAAATAACATGTTTATTAGATCCTTGACATACATATATAGTATTTGAGACACATATGCCTATATGAATTCTTATTTAGTTGTCTCACCGTTTGTTTAGCTATAATGTACATCATGAATCTAATACATGTGAATTTACATAGTAATCATGTTTTAGTTCTTATGATGTTGATTTCTAGCTTGTTTTGATACTCCTTGTGGTTATGACATGTTTAAATGTGGATTTTGTCAAAACTTGTGTTTTACATGTACAAATAGTGAGTTACATTTGTTTTATATGCAATTGAACTTCATGCTCATTTGTATTCACTATATGTACACGAATGAGCTAGTTTTGATGATTCGTTCATTTATACTTGTTGTGCCTATTTTCATGTATATGGAGTGTAAAATTCAAATAAAAGAATTTTGATGAATTTTGTATGTGTTTTAGTTAGAAATATGGTATTCGTGTTTTTTGATGCTCAATGACTTGATTACATGTTTAAGTGTTAGTTTTCATTAAGACTAGTTATATACTTGTACATACAATGGGCCACAAATAAACCTTTATATATGTTTGGGTTTGAATGCATATTTGTACCCATTAGATGTGCTAGTATAGTCTAGTTTTGATGATCCATACATTTTAGACTTGTATTCATATTTTTGGATTTATATGAGTTTTGATTTCATGTATATGTTTATTTTGCCAAAACTTTAAGATATACATGTATACCCCTTGAGTCATTTGCCTTTCATGCAAATCTATATTATGGACTCAAAGTGTGTTTAAGGGATATGTATGTATACTTCTTGTGTTGACAAATCATACATATACCTTGAAATGAAAATTGCTTTGATGAAAATTTAGCCTTACATGTTTTCATGTTTATGTGTCAATATTTAACTTCATGTATATGTCCATCTTATCCAAACTATTGACTATACATGAGTTCCTTTTTGAGCCACGTGCCTTAATGCATATATCTTGTGGACTCTTTATGTTTTGGATATGTATGTATACGTTAGTTTTGTATTAGACATACATATGCCTTGAAGATTAGATAGTTTTGATGATTTCATGTTTTAAGGATTAATTGAGCTTAATGAAAATATTTTCATGATTATGATATTCACACTTTATTTGTACACTCACATCTATTGCTTGCTCATGTTTTGCTTTTCATGAGACATATTTATGCTTAATTGGATTAGAGTGTTGATTATTATGTGGATTTCTTACTTCATGAAAAACTATTTTGTTTTATTCCTTGCTTGAAGGATTTCGTACTAGTTAACAAGTTTTCCATTTAACTAGTTGCGATGTTCTTCACTTTGGTAGAGATTTTCAAACAAACTACATTTTAAATCTATCTTTGAAAACCCCTACCATCTAAGGGAGGTTGGATGGGAGATCATGTTCATGTATGCCTTATATTGAAAATCATTTAAAACTTGAACCATGATTGGGTGGTAGATTATATGAGATATACACTTGATTATTATTGTTGATTCAATTGGTTATCATTGAACTCTTTCAATTGGTATCAATTTTGACATTTTTGGTATACTCATATATTTGTTTATGTATGTATGCTTCAATTTCAATGGTATCAATTTCTATTGGTATCTAAATTTTCATACATATATGTTTTATTTGTGTTCAAAAAAAAAATCACAAATTTTAGTTTTTGTTTACTCAAGCTCTAGCATGACCCAACACCTTGAGTTTCACTTTTGTTTCAATTGATTACTTTTAAATTGGTATCAAGACTATGCATATTTTAGTTTGTATTTCATAAAGGGGGAGAAAATTTGATTTTGTATTTCAATTGGTATTTGTACTCCCACACTTTATGATTAAAGTGTTATTTTAAACATATGATATCAACATCAAATTTGTTTATATGTTTTAAAATGAACAATTCTTACAATTGGTATCAATGTTTCTAAGAAATTTTACAATTGGTATCATATTTAAGAAATTCAAAATTTGTTTTGGTTTCAAGATTCATGTTTAAGAATTCAAGACTTATGTTTAATTACAATTGGTATTTCCAAAATTTTGTTTAAAGAAAATATTCAAAGTTTTGATTTGTATTGCTTATATGCAAGGAGAGCTTAACATCTCTTCATATAGATTCATGTTGAGTGTATTGTGTATTGAAGAGCTTCACATCTCTTCTTTATGTGGTACACGTGTGTAGGGGGAGCTTCACATCTCCTCGTATTCATTACATAATGTGTGTTATGTGAATTAGGGCTTAACTTCCCTCCTTCATGTAATGCATATGTGTAGGGAAGCTAACTTAGCGTCTTCCTCTTCATGAATGTATATAGCATATAACACTTATTATCCTTGTTTATTTTCTTTTGGTATCAAGATGCTTCATTGACATATTTTCAATTGATATCATGTTTTTAAAGTCACCCCTTATTGATTTTGTTTTTTGTTTTAGACAAAAAGGGGAGAACATTGTTTGCATTGTTTTGATTGACAAAAAGGGGGAGAAAGATTTTAACCCCTCATTTTATCTATGGTTTTGATTGTTTACCCCTTTGTTGATGATTGACAAAAAGGGGGAGAAGTATTTGAGTTTTATATGCATGCTTATGTTTATGCATATATTATGTTTTAATCTCAGAATCTCAAGAATATTAAGTTTAACTGATTTATAGAGTTTGCTTTGTAATTGGTATCTAGAGCTTATTTTGTTTTGAATATTCCATTTGATATCTAAAACCATTTATTGTTTATGCATATGCATGTTTCATGTTTAATATTCATTGCATATATTTATTGTTTATCCATATGCATGAGTTAAGGGGAGCTTCCTTGAAGCTTATCTTTAATCCATGCATATATACTCCATGAGTTTTGTCATCATCAAAAAGGGGGAGATTGTTGGCCCAATGGCCTTCCACTCTAGTTTTGATGATGATCAACTCATGAAGTTATGTTTACTAATATTCTTGTGTTTCTAAGTTTCAGATCATTAACAGGATATTAGGTTGGTGATTAGCTTCAACAAGATGATTAGAAGCTATTCATGATGATTCCGGTGCCAAAGCTAAAGATCATACCTTTGCACTTGGAGAATCACGGAGTTTGGACCGAGTCTACTTGAAGATGAAGATCGTCAAGAAGACTTAGGTATCTAGTTTAGAGTTTGTGTTTTAGATCCATATTTGTAAAGCTTAGTTTAGTTGATATGCTCAAGTGCACAAAACACACACGTTTCATGATTTGGTTTTTGGTTTTCATGAATAATAGATCAAAACAAGTTTACCTATACCTATGTATATTAGATATGTTCTAGATATACATACATGCTTTAAACTTGCTAGACAAACTTATTTTGACTATCCTATTCATGTTTTGGAAAATTCTAGTTTGATAAAATACAAGTTTTGTTTTTGATAAAATTGGCAAGACACAAAAATGAATTGATATGATTGATATATGTCTTGAAATTTTTATCACAAGTTTGGTTATCAAAGTAAAATGATAAAACAAGTTTTAGAAAAACATATTTTTAGAAAAACAGTTTTTATTGTGATTAAAACTATTTTTTTAGATTTACTGTGAATTTATGGGATTTTTATTGAGTGAAAAGACCTATTTTTCAAATCCCGTATCTGTGCAGAACTGAGGACTGGCTGACAGGCCAAGTCGGTCGACCGGACCGGTCGACCGCACATAGGCCGGTCGACCGGGACGGTCGACCGACGTGCACAAGTCTGTGCACGTTTTGGAGTCTCTGGGACGGTCGACCGGGCCGGTCGACCGCTATTGCCCAACGGTCACATTTTTGACCGTTGGCGGTCGACCGGACCGGTCGACTGGTAGTCTGTCAGGCTGCCACATCAGCCTAACGGCTAGTTTTGTATAGGAGCTATATAAACCCCATCTCTTTGGGGATTTTAGCCAAGTTTTTTAAGATAAAATTTTCAGTTTTCTGAAGTGTTTAAAAGAGTTTTCAAAAGAGTTTTAAGTGCAAAAACTTTTCATCTTTATTGTTTTAGGGTTTTTTGGAAAATCAAAGAAAAATAGGTTTTTGGGATTTTTGCTTAGATCTTCAATTCTATCATATTGCAAGTATTTTCCCAAAGATTTTTCTTTGTTGCTTGTTTCCAAAAACACTTGTTTCCACACTTGAGCTATCTTCTATCCTAAACTATTAGGATCTTGTTTTTGTGGAAAAAGATAAGAGAAAAAGAAAGAGAAGTGTTGAGGTTGTTTGTTGTAAACCTCATTGTTGTAAACACCCTTATACTTGTGAATCTCTCTTCGGTAGAGGTGATCGGGTGATTGTGTTGTGGATCCCTCTTAGGTAGAGGTGGAGTTTGGTTGTGAGCCTCTTCGGTAGAGGTGTGTGGATTGGTTGTTGTATTGGCTACGGGCCTAACCCCTCGGTTGTGAGGAGGTTGTTTTTTGAGAGAGGAGTTTGGTACTCCTAGAGTTGTAAGAAATCCTCTTTGGTAGAGGTTCCCTCGGTGGGAGTTGAGATAGTGGAAATCCTACACGGTGGTGTAGGCGGGGATGTAGAGCAAGGTGTTCGAACCTCGAAACAAATCTCGTTGTTTGCGATTGCTCCCATTGTCTCTCTAACTCTCTCTCTTATAATTTGTGCAAAGCATCATACTCATCATCATATCATACTTGCTTGTGTTGTGCATAATTCATATTGCCATATCATATCTATTTGCTTGTGTTGTGCCTTGCATTTTCATATTGCCATATTCTTGATTGCTTGGCTTGATTGTGTGTTCACATTGCTAGGATTGCTTGTGTGTGTGCCCAACTTATACTCATCCAACAAGAGCTTCACATAGCGCCTCAACCCATTTAAAGGGGAATCAAGAGGAGTTAGTCCAGAGCCTCGCAAGGGGAATTCGGCTACACTTGTTGTATTGTATTAGTTTGTGCATAATTTGCATTAGCTTCCGCATTAGCGCACTTAGTTTGCATTAAGTTTCTTAGATTAGCACTTACACCTATTCACCCCCCCTCTAGGTGTTTTTCAATTGGTATCAGAGCTAGTGCTCTGATACTTAGGCTTAACATCCTAGGAGTTAGATCCTTTGATTGCTAATCTTATTTGCATTTGTTTGCTTGTTTGCACACATATAGTTTACCATGGACTTCATGACCCCACCTAGCTATGATCCTTCCAACATTGATATTTGGAAGTATAGGATGTCCATGTACCTAAAGACCCTAGGTTTGCATGTTTTCCTTGCGGCCACCAAGAGATGTTATCTTGGTGATTGCAATCATATAGGGGGCCAATGCACAAGCCCTAGAGGCCATTAGAATCACTTTACCTAAAGACTATCTTTTATGTGTTTCTAATCTTGATTCCGCTTTTGCAGTGTGGAACAAGTTGACAACAACCACCAACCCCTCCAAGCTTCAAGTCCAAATCCAACAAGAAGAGGAATCTAGCGGAGAATCCGAGCCACAACAATGCTATATGGTCCAAGGGAATGACTCCCTTGAGGTACATTCGGAATCTCAACTAGATAGTAATGATTGTGCTAGTTTCTTCAAATGATTATGTTGATCCCCATGCCTTAAATGAAGAACTTTCTATTGTTTGTGAAAACTAATAGAAAAATATAACTTGTTGAAAAAGAAAAGTCTAGGAATTGAACAAGAAAATAAGAGTTTGCATGCTAGACTTAACAATGTTTTGCAAGAGAAGGTTGAGGTCTATAATGAAAGGGATTCATTGAGATCTCAATTGGAACTTGCACTTAAAGAAAATGAATTTTTAAAGTCTAAAAATGATTGCCATGCTATTTTAAAGAAAAATGAAAACTTGTCTTCTAGAGTTGATTTTGTTTTAAAAGAGAATGTTGTTTTGAAAAACAAAATCATTTCTATTTCCAATGATTTAAATGTTTGCTTAGAGAAAAATATTGTTTTGCAAAATAAGATTGATTCTCATGTTTGCCATGCTAGGGTAGTTTCACCTAAATCACCCATTGCATGTTCCACTTCTTCTATGCTTGAAATTAATATAAATTTGTTAAAGAAGAAAATGGATTGTTTGGGCTCCACTATGAGCCAATGTGCCATGAACCACACACGCTTGGAATCCTTGGTTCGAAAGAAATAAGTTCCATCTTTTCATGCACACCCATCACGGCATACACATGCTCCACACGGACACCATCAACACATGTATGCTCATGTGTACTCATGTACACATTGTGGACGTAAGGGCCACCTTACTAAATTTTGTTATGATAGATTACATACTCCTAATTTAGCAAAGAATTTTGTTTGGGTTAGAGAAGGTACTAACCCCCATGGACCCAAGAAGATATGGGTACCAAAGACCACCCCTCCTATTATTTTTGATGTAGGTGTGGCTCTCACATGACGTGAGAGTAATGACACCTTGGAGTGGATGCGTTCCGGACTTAAAGGAAATCAAATGGATGCATCACTTTCAAGGGAAGGTTGGTGGAGAGGACCACCATGTTTTGGAGACAAGGAGAGTTGCTTCTTCGGGTTTGGTAACAATCCTTTACTCCCATTTATTGTTTACATGTTTTTAATATTCATTGTTTATAGCATGTTCTTATTGTCATTGGATTAGTATGTAAATAACATGTTTATTAGATCCTTGACATACATATATAGTATTTGAGACACATATGCCTATATGAATTCTTATTTAGTGTTCTCACCGTTTGTTTAGCTATAATGTACATCATGAATCTAATACATGTGAATTTACATAGTAATCATGTTTTAGTTCTTATGATGTTGATTTCTAGCTTGTTTTGATACTCCTTGTGGTTATGACATGTTTAAATGTGGATTTTGTCAAAACTTGTGTTATACATGTACAAATAGTGAGTTACATTTGTTTTATATGCAATTGAACTTCATGCTCATTTGTATTCACTATATGTACACGAATGAGCTAGTTTTGATGATTCGTTCATTTATACTTGTTGTGCCTATTTTCATGTATATGGAGTGTAAAATTCAAATAAAAGAATTTTGATGAATTTTGTATGTGTTTTAGTTAGAAATATGGTATTCGTGTGTGTTTTGATGCTCAATGACTTGATTACATGTTTAAGTGTTAGTTTTCATTAAGACTAGTTATATACTTGTACATACAATGGGCCACAAATAAACCTTTATATATGTTTGGGTTTGAATGCATATTTGTACCCATTAGATGTGCTAGTATAGTCTAGTTTTGATGATCCATACATTTTAGACTTGTATTCATATTTTTAGATTTATATGAGTTTTGATTTCATGTATATGTTTATTTTGCCAAAACTTTAAGATATACATGTATACCCCTTGAGTCATTTGCCTTTCATGCAAATCTATATTATGGACTCAAAGTGTGTTTAAGGGATATGTATGTATACTTCTTGTGTTGACAAATCATACATATACCTTGAAATGAAAATTGCTTTGATGAAAATTTAGCCTTACATGTTTTAATGTTTATGTGTCAATATTTAACTTCATGTATATGTCCATCTTATCCAAACTATTGACTATACATGAGTATCCTTTTTGAGCCACGTGCCTTAATGCATATATCTTGTGGACTCTTTATGTTTTGGATATGTATGTATACGTTAGTTTGTATTAGACATACATATGCCTTGAAGATTAGATAGTTTTGATGATTTCATGTTTTAAGGATTAATTGAGCTTAATGAAAATATTTTCATGATTATGATATTCACACTTTATTTGTACACTCACATCTATTGCTTGCTCATGTTTTGCTTTTCATGAGACATATTTATGCTTAATTGGATTAGAGTGTTGATTATTATGTGGATTTCTTACTTCATGAAAAACTATTTTGTTTTATTCCTTGCTTGAAGGATTTCGTACTAGTTAACAAGTTTTCCATTTAACTAGTTGCGATGTTCTTCACTTTGGTAGAGATTTTCAAACAAAACTACATTTTTAAATCTATCTTTGAAAACCCCTACCATCTAAGGGAGGTTGGATGGGAGATCATGTTCATGTATGCCTTATATTGAAAATCATTTAAAACTTGAACCATGATTGGGTGGTAGATTATATGAGATATACACTTGATTATTATTGTTGATTCAATTGGTATCATTGAACTCTTTCAATTGGTATCAATTTTGACATTTTTGGTATACTCATATATTTGTTTATGTATGTATGCTTCAATTTCAATGGTATCAATTTCTATTGGTATCTAAATTTTCATACATATATGTTTTATTTGTGTTCAAAAAAAAAATCACAAATTTTAGTTTTTGTTTACTCAAGCTCTAGCATGACCCAACACCTTGAGTTTCACTTTTGTTTCAATTGATTACTTTTAAATTGGTATCAAGACTATGCATATTTTAGTTTGTATTTCATAAAGGGGGAGAAAATTTGATTTTGTATTTCAATTGGTATTTGTACTCCCACACTTTATGATTAAAAGTGTTATTTTAAACATATGATATCAACATCAAATTGTTTATATGTTTTAAAATGAACAATTCTTACAATTGGTATCAATGTTTCTAAGAAATTTTACAATTGGTATCATATTTAAGAAATTCAAAATTTGTTTTGGTTTCAAGATTCATGTTTAAGAATTCAAGACTTATGTTTAATTACAATTGGTATTTCCAAAATTTTGTTTAAAGAAAATATTCAAAGTTTTGATTTGTATTGCTTATATGCAAGGAGAGCTTAACATCTCTTCATATAGATTCATGTTGAGTGTATTGTGTATTGAAGAGCTTCACATCTCTTCTTTATGTGGTACACGTGTGTAGGGGGAGCTTCACATCTCCTCGTATTCATTACATAATGTGTGTTATGTGAATTAGGGCTTAACTTCCCTCCTTCATGTAATGCATATGTGTAGGGAAGCTAACTTAGCGTCTTCCTCTTCATGAATGTATATAGCATATAACACTTATTATCCTTGTTTATTTTCTTTTGGTATCAAGATGCTTCATTGACATATTTTCAATTGATATCATGTTTTTAAAGTCACCCCTTATTGATTTTGTTTTTTGTTTTAGACAAAAAGGGGGAGAACATTGTTTGCATTGTTTTGATTGACAAAAAGGGGGAGAAAGATTTTTACCCCTCATTTTATCTATGGTTTTGATTGTTTACCCCTTTGTTGATGATTGACAAAAAGGGGGAGAAGTATTTGAGTTTTATATGCATGCTTATGTTTATGCATATATTATGTTTTAATCTCAAGAATCTCAAGAATATTAAGTTTAACTGATTATAGAGTTTGCTTTGTAATTGGTATCTAGAGCTTATTTTGTTTTGAATATTCCATTTGATATCTAGAACCATTTATTGTTTATGCATATGCATGTTTCATGTTTAATATTCATTGCATATATTTATTGTTTATCCCTATGCATGAGTTAAGGGGGAGCTTCCTTGAAGCTTATCTTTAATCCATGCATATATAACTCCATGAGTTTTGTCATCATCAAAAAGGGGGAGATTGTTGGCCCAATGGCCTTCCACTCTAGTTTTGATGATGATCAACTCATGAAGTTATGTTTACTAATATTCTTGTGTTTCTAAGTTTCAGATCATTAACAGGATATTAGGTTGGTGATTAGCTTCAACAAGATGATTAGAAGCTATTCATGATGATTCCGGTGCCAAAGCTTAAAGATCATACCTTTGCACTTGGAGAATCACGGAGTTTGGACCGAGTCTACTTGAAGATGAAGATCGTCAAGAAGACTTAGGTATCTAGTTTAGAGTTTGTGTTTTAGATCCATATTTGTAAAGCTTAGTTTAGTTGATATGCTCAAGTGCACAAAACACACACGTTTCATGATTTGGTTTTTGGTTTTCATGAATAATAGATCAAAACAAGTTTACCTTATACCTATGTATATTAGATATGTTCTAGATATACATACATGCTTTAAACTTGCTAGACAAACTTATTTTGACTATCCTATTCATGTTTTGGAAAATTCTAGTTTGATAAAATACAAGTTTTGTTTTTGATAAAATTGGCAAGACACAAAAATGAATTGATATGATTGATATATGTCTTGAAATTTTTATCACAAGTTTGGTTATCAAAGTAAAATGATAAAACAAGTTTTAGAAAAACATATTTTTAGAAAAACAGTTTTTATTGTGATTAAAACTATTTTTTAGATTTACTGTGAATTATGGGATTTTTATTGAGTGAAAAGACCTATTCTCAAATCCCGTATCTGTGCAGAACTGAGGACTGGCTGACAGGCCAAGTCGGTCGACTGGACCGGTCGACCGCACCATAGGCCGGTCGACCGGGACGGTCGACCGACGTGCACAAGTCTGTGCACGTTTTGGAGTCTCTGGGACGGTCGACCGAGATGAGAGTTCTGCTCTCAGGATGTTTCGGTCGACCGGGCGGTCGACCGCTATTGCCCAACGGTCACATTTTGACCGTTGGCGGTCGACCGGACCGGTCGACCGGTAGTCTGTCAGGCTGCCACATCAGCCTAACGGCTAGTTTTATATAGGAGCTATATAAACCCCATCTCTTTGGGGATTTTAGCCAAGTTTTTTAAGATAAAATTTTCAGTTTTCTGAAGTGTTTAAAAGAGTTTTCAAAAAGTTTTAAGTGCAAAAACTTTTCATCTTTATTGTTTTAGGGTTTTTGGAAAATCAAAGAAAAATAGGGTTTTGGGATTTTTGCTTAGATCTTCAATTCTATCATATTGCAAGTATTTTCCCAAAGATTTTTCTTTGTTGCTTGTTTCCAAAAACACTTGTTTTCCACACTTGAGCTATCTTCTATCCTAAACTATTAGGATCTTGTTTTTGTGGAAAAAGATAAGAGAAAAAGAAAGAGAAGTGTTTGAGGTTGTTTGTTGTAAACCTCATTGTTGTAAACACCCTTATACTTGTGAATCCCTCTTCGGTAGAGGTGATCGGGTGATTGTGTTGTGGATCCCTCTTAGGTAGAGGTGGAGTTTGGTTGTGAGCCTCTTCGGTAGAGGTGTGTGGATTGGTTGTTGTATTGGCTACGGGCCTAACCCCTCGGTTGTGAGGAGGTTGTTTTTGAGAGAGGAGTTTGGTACTCCTAGAGTTGTAAGAAATCCTCTTTGGTAGAGGTTCCCTCGGTGGGAGTTGAGATAGTGGAAATCCTACACGGTGGTGTAGGCGGGGATGTAGAGCAAGGTGTTCGAACCTCGAAACAAATCTCGTTGTTTGCGATTGCTCCCATTGTCTCTCTAACTCTCTCTCTCTCATATAATTGTGCAAAGCATCATACTCATCATCATATCATACTTGCTTGTGTTGTGCATAATTCATATTGCCATATCATATCTATTTGCTTGTGTTGTGCCTTGCATTTTCATATTGCCATATTCTTGATTGCTTGGCTTGATTGTGTGTTCACATTGCTAGGATTGCTTGTGTGTGTGCCCAACTTATACTCATCCAACAAGAGCTTCACATAGCGCCTCAACCATTTAAAGGGGAATCAAGAGGAGTTAGTCCAGAGCCTCGCAAGGGGAATTCGGCTACACTTGTTGTATTGTATTAGTTTGTGCATAATTTGCATTAGCTTCCGCATTTAGCGCACTTAGTTTGCATTAAGTTTCTTAGATTAGCACTTACACCTATTCACCCCGCTCTAGGTGTTTTTCAATGGTATCAGAGCTAGTGCTCCTGATACTTAGGCTTAACATCCTAGGAGTTAGATCCTTTGATTGCTAATCTTATTTGCATTTGTTTGCTTGTTTGCACACATATAGTTTATCATGGACTTCATGACCCCACCTAGCTATGATCCTTCCAACATTGATATTTGGAAGTATAGGATGTCCATGTACCTAAAGACCCTAGGTTTGCATGTTTTCCTTGCGGCCACCAAGAGATGTTATCTTGGTGATTGCAATCATATAGGGGCCAATGCACAAGCCCTAGAGGCCATTAGAAGCACTTTACCTAAAGACTATCTTTTATGTGTTTCTAATCTTGATTCCGCTTTTGCAGTGTGGAACAAGTTGACAACAACCACCAACCCCTCCAAGCTTCAAGTCCAAATCCAACAAGAAGAGGAATCTAGCGGAGAATCCGAGCCACAACAATGCTATATGGTCCAAGGGAATGACTCCTTGAGGTACATTCGGAATCTCAACTAGATAGTAATGATTGTGCTAGTTCTTCAAATGATTATGTTGATCCCCATGCCTTAAATGAAGAACTTTCTATTGTTTGTGAAAAACTAATAGAAAAATATAACTTGTTGAAAAAGAAAAGTCTAGGAATTGAACAAGAAAATAAGAGTTTGCATGCTAGACTTAACAATATTTTGCAAAAGAAGGTTGAGATTTATAATGAAAGGGATTCATTGAGATCTCAATTGGAACTTGCACTTAAAGAAAATGAATTTTTAAAGTCTAAAAATGATTTCCATGCTATTTTAAAGAAAAATGAAAACTTGTCTTCTAGAGTTGATTTTGTTTTAAAAGAGAATGTTGTTTTGAAAAACAAAATCATTTCTATTTCCAATGATTTAAATGTTTGCTTAGAGAAAAATATTGTTTTGCAAAATAAGATTGATTCTCATGTTTGCCATGCTAGGGTAGTTTCACCTAAATCACCCATTGCATGTTCCACTTCTTCTATGCTTGAAATTAATATAAATTTGTTAAAGAAGAAAATGGATTGTTTGGGCTCCACTATGAGCCAATGTGCCATGAACCACACACGCTTGGAATCCTTGGTTCGAAAGAAACAAGTTCCATCTTTTTCATGCACACCCATCACGGCATACACATGCTCCACACGGACACCATCAACACATGTATGCTCATGTGTACTCATGTACACATTGTGGACGTAAGGGCCACCTTGCTAAATTTTGTTATGATAGATTACATACTCCTAATTTAGCAAAGAATTTGTTTGGGTTAGAGAAGGTACTAACCCCCATGGACCCAAGAAGATATGGGTACCAAAGACCACCCCTCCTATTATTTTTGATGTAGGTGTGGGCTCTCACATGACGTGAGAGTAATGACACCTTGGAGTGGATGCGTTCCGGACTTAAAGGAAATCAAATGGATGCATCACTTTCAAGGGAAGGTTGGTGGAGAGGACCACCATGTTTTGGAGACAAGGAGAGTTGCTTCTTCGGGTTTGGTAACAATCCTTTACTCCCATTTATTGTTTACATGTTTTTAATATTCATTGTTTATAGCATGTTCTTATTGTCATTGGATTAGTATGTAAATAACATGTTTATTAGATCCTTGACATACATATATAGTATTTGAGACACATATGCCTATATGAATTCTTATTTAGTGTTCTCACCGTTTGTTTAGCTATAATGTACATCATGAATCTAATACATGTGAATTTACATAGTAATCATGTTTTAGTTCTTATGATGTTGATTTCTAGCTTGTTTTGATACTCCTTGTGGTTATGACATGTTTAAATGTGGATTTTGTCAAAACTTGTGTTATACATGTACAAATAGTGAGTTACATTTGTTTTATATGCAATTGAACTTCATGCTCATTTGTATTCACTATATGTACACGAATGAGCTAGTTTTGATGATTCGTTCATTTATACTTGTTGTGCCTATTTTCATGTATATGGAGTGTAAAATTCAAATAAAAGAATTTTGATGAATTTTGTATGTGTTTTAGTTAGAAATATGGTATTCGTGTTTGTTTTGATGCTCAATGACTTGATTACATGTTTAAGTGTTAGTTTTCATTAAGACTAGTTATATACTTGTACATACAATGGGCCACAAATAAACCTTTATATATGTTTGGGTTTGAATGCATATTTGTACCCATTAGATGTGCTAGTATAGTCTAGTTTTGATGATCCATACATTTTAGACTTGTATTCATATTTTTGGATTTATATGAGTTTTGATTTCATGTATATGTTTATTTTGCCAAAACTTTAAGATATACATGTATACCCCTTGAGTCATTTGCCTTTCATGCAAATCTATATTATGGACTCAAAGTGTGTTTAAGGGATATGTATATATACTTCTTGTGTTGACAAATCATACATATACCTTGAAATGAAAATTGCTTTGATGAAAATTTAGCCTTACATGTTTTCATGTTTATGTGTCAATATTTAACTTCATGTATATGTCCATCTTATCCAAACTATTGACTATACATGAGTATCCTTTTTGAGCCACGTGCCTTAATGCATATATCTTGTGGACTCTTTATGTTTTGGATATGTATGTATACGTTAGTTTGTATTAGACATACATATGCCTTGAAGATTAGATAGTTTGATGATTTCATGTTTTAAGGATTAATTGAGCTTAATGAAAATATTTTCATGATTATGATATTCACACTTTATTTGTACACTCACATCTATTACTTGCTCATGTTTTGCTTTTCATGAGACATATTTATGCTTAATTGGATTAGAGTGTTGATTATTATGTGGATTTCTTACTTCATGAAAAACTATTTTGTTTTATTCCTTGCTTGAAGGATTTCGTACTAGTTAACAAGTTTTTCATTTAACTAGTTGCGATGTTCTTCACTTTGGTAGAGATTTTCAAACAAAACTACATTTTTAAATCTATCTTTGAAAACCCTACCATCTAAGGGAGGTTGGATGGGAGATCATGTTCATGTATGCCTTATATTGAAAATCATTTAAAACTTGAACCATGATTGGGTGGTAGATTATATGAGATATACACTTGATTATTATTGTTGATTCAATTGGTATCATTGAACTCTTTCAATTGGTATCATTTTGACATTTTTGGTATACTCATATATTTGTTTATGTATGTATGCTTCAATTTCAATGGTATCAATTTCTATTGGTATCTAAATTTTCATACATATATGTTTTATTTGTGTTCAAAAAAAAATCACAAATTTTAGTTTTTGTTTACTCAAGCTCTAGCATGACCCAACACCTTGAGTTTCACTTTTGTTTCAATTGATTACTTTTAAATTGGTATCAAGACTATGCATATTTTAGTTTGTATTTCATAAAGGGGGAGAAAATTTGATTTTGTATTTCAATTGGTATTTGTACTCCCACACTTTATGATTAAAAGTGTTATTTTAAACATATGATATCAACATCAAATTTGTTTATATGTTTTAAAATGAACAATTCTTACAATTGGTATCAATGTTTCTAAGAAATTTTACAATTGGTATCATATTTAAGAAATTCAAAATTTGTTTTGGTTTCAAGATTCATGTTTAAGAATTCAAGACTTATGTTTAATTACAATTGGTATTTCCAAAATTTTGTTTAAAGAAAATATTCAAAGTTTTGATTTGTATTGCTTATATGCAAGGAGAGCTTAACATCTCTTCATATAGATTCATGTTGAGTGTATTGTGTATTGAAGAGCTTCACATCTCTTCTTTATGTGGTACACGTGTGTAGGGGGAGCTTCACATCTTCTCGTATTCATTACATAATGTGTGTTATGTGAATTAGGGCTTAACTTCCCTCCTTCATGTAATGCATATGTGTAGGGAAGCTAACTTAGCGTCTTCCTCTTCATGAATGTATATAGCATATAACACTTATTATCCTTGTTTATTTTCTTTTGGTATCAAGATGCTTCATTGACATATTTTCAATTGATATCATGTTTTTAAAGTCACCCCTTATTGATTTTGTTTTTTGTTTTAGACAAAAAGGGGGAGAACATTGTTTGCATTGTTTTGATTGACAAAAAGGGGGAGAAAGATTTTTACCCCTCATTTTATCTATGGTTTTGATTGTTTACCCCTTTGTTGATGATTGACAAAAAGGGGGAGAAGTATTTGAGTTTTATATGCATGCTTATGTTTATGCATATATTATGTTTTAATCTCAAGAATCTCAAGAATATTAAGTTTAACTGATTTATAGAGTTTGCTTTGTAATTGGTATCTAGAGCTTATTTTGTTTTGAATATTCCATTTGATATCTAGAATCATTTATTGTTTATGCATATGCATGTTTCATGTTTAATATTCATTGCATATATTTATTGTTTATCCCTATGCATGAGTTAAGGGGGAGCTTCCTTGAAGCTTATCTTTAATCCATGCATATATAACTCCATGAGTTTTGTCATCATCAAAAAGGGGGAGATTGTTGGCCCAATGGCCTTCCACTCTAGTTTTGATGATGATCAACTCATGAAGTTATGTTTACTAATATTCTTGTGTTTCTAAGTTTCAGATCATTAACAGGATATTAGGTTGGTGATTAGCTTCAACAAGATGATTAGAAGCTATTCATGATGATTCCGGTGCCAAAGCTTAAAGATCATACCTTTGCACTTGGAGAATCACGGAGTTTGGACCGAGTCTACTTGAAGATGAAGATCGTCAAGAAGACTTAGGTATCTAGTTTAGAGTTTGTGTTTTAGATCCATATTTGTAAAGCTTAGTTTAGTTGATATGCTCAAGTGCACAAAACACACACGTTTCATGATTTGGTTTTTGGTTTTCATGAATAATAGATCAAAACAAGTTTACCTTATACCTATGTATATTAGATATGTTCTAGATATACATACATGCTTTAAACTTGCTAGACAAACTTATTTTGACTATCCTATTCATGTTTTGGAAAATTCTAGTTTGATAAAATACAAGTTTTGTTTTTGATAAAATTGGCAAGACACAAAAATGAATTGATATGATTGATATATGTCTTGAAATTTTTATCACAAGTTTGGTTATCAAAGTAAAATGATAAAATAAGTTTTAGAAAAACATATTTTTAGAAAAACAGTTTTTATTGTGATTAAAACTATTTTTTTAGATTTACTGTGAATTTATGAGATTTTTATTGAGTGAAAAGACCTATTTTCAAATCCCGTATCTGTGCAGAACTGAGGACTGGCTGACAGGCCAAGTCGGTCGACCGGACCGGTCGACCGCACCATAGGCCGGTCGACCGGGACGGTCGACCGACGTGCACAAGTCTGTGCACGTTTTGGAGTCTCTGGGACGGTCGACCGAGATGAGAGTTCTGCTCTCAGGATGTTTCGGTCGACCGGGCCGGTCGACCGCTATTGCCCAACGGTCACATTTTTGACCGTTGGCGGTCGACCGGACCGGTCGACCGGTAGTCTGTCAGGCTGCCACATCAGCCTAACGGCTAGTTTTGTATAGGAGCTATATAAACCCCATCTCTTTGGGGATTTTAGCCAAGTTTTTTAAGAGAAAAATTTTCCGTTTTCTGAAGTGTTTAAAAGAGTTTTCAAAAGAGTTTTAAGTGCAAAAACTTCTCATCTTTATTGTTTTAGGATTTTTTGGAAAATCAAAGAAAAATAGGTTTTGGGATTTTTGCTTAGATCTTCAATTCTATCATATTGCAAGTATTTTCCCAAAGATTTTTCTTTGTTGCTTGTTTCCAAAAACACTTGTTTTCCACACTTGAGCTATCTTCTATCCTAAACTATTAGGATCTTGTTTTTGTGGAAAAAGATAAGAGAAAAAGAAAGAGAAGTGTTTGAGGTTGTTTGTTGTAAACCTCATTGTTGTAAACACCCTTATACTTGTGAATCCCTCTTCGGTAGAGGTGATCGGGTGATTGTGTTGTGGATCCCTCTTAGGTAGAGGTGGAGTTTGGTTGTGAGCCTCTTCGGTAGAGGTGTGTGGATTGGTTGTTGTATTGGCTACGGGCCTAACCCCTCAGTTGTTGTATTGCTCCCATTGTCTCTCTAACTCTCTCTCTCTTATAATTGTGCAAAGCATCATACTTATCATCATATCATACTTGCTTGTGTTGTGCATAATTCATATTGCCATATCATATCTATTTGCTTGTGTTGTGCCTTGCATTTTCATATTGCCATATTCTTGATTGCTTGGCTTGATTGTGTGTTCACATTACTAGGATTGCTTGTGTGTGTGCCCAACTTATACTCATCCAACAAGAGCTTCACATAGCGCCTCAACCCATTTAAAGGGGAATCAAGAGGAGTTAGTCCAGAGCCTCGCAAGGGGAATTCGGCTACACTTGTTGTATTGTATTAGTTTGTGCATAATTTGCATTAGCTTCCGCATTTAGCGCACTTAGTTTGCATTAAGTTTCTTAGATTAGCACTTACACCTATTCACCCCCCCTCTAGGTGTTTTTTCACCGAGGAGTGATCCATTGGGATCAAGCATAGTGGAAATCCTTCGTGTGTCGAAGGCGGGGATGTAGAGCAAGTGTGCTCGAACCTCGAAACAAATCCCTTGTGTTTGTGATTGCTCACTCTCTCTCTATCTCCTTGTTTATATCTTGCATACTTTATTGTGTTTATCTTTATATGCATGATATACTTGTGTGCTTAATTGTTATACTTGCTTGGGTTTGTTTGCTAACACATGTATTTAACCAAGAGAGCCAACACGGCACCTCAACCCTTATCTAGGGGAATCTAGAGGAGTTTGTCCAGAGCCCTTCACGGGGATTTCGGCAACACTCTTGTGTTATACGTGGTGTTTAGTGTAAGAGTTTAGTTTAGGTCATAATAGTTTTTTAATTCCGCATTAATTTGTCTTTAAGTGACCATTAGGTTAGCCATCACCTATTCACCCCCCTCTAGGTGAACTTACAATTGGTATCAGAGCCAAGTGCTCTGAATTTGAGTCTTACAACCTAGAGTTAAAGATCCTCTTTTTAGGCTAATCACTATAATTGAGCACACACCATGGACTTCATGTCACCACCCACCTTTGACATTCTTAACATCCAAATTTGGAAAGTTAAGATGTCTTTGTACCTCAAAGCCCTAGGCATCCATGTTTATCTTGCCACAACTAATAATGCATATTGTTTAAATGGTAAGAACATTGAGGCTAATACAAAAGCCCTACATGCTTTAAGATCTACTCTAAATGATGATTATTTATCTAGGGTTGCTAATCTTGATTTGGCTTTTGTAGTTTGGAACACCCTCCTCTCCCTTGGCGAAAATGATCAATACTATGCGGGGAGTGACTCGGATGTTGGAAGTGACGTCTCCAACAAGTGCTATATGGTCCAAGGGGATAACCCTCTTGAGGTAACTACCGAATCCGAGGATGAGGATGTTAACATGTCATATGAAGAGCTTTCTACATTTTGTCAATTATTGCTTGAAAAATATGACATGATTAAGAAGGAAAATAAAAATTTGAAAAAGAAATTTGATTGCATGCATATAGAACAAGATTCATTCAGAAACAAGATTGCATGCTTAGAAAAAGAAAAGGAAGATTTGAAAAATGAGAATGTTTCCTTATTTTCAAAATTGAATGATTTGTGTGAAGGAAACAATACTTTGAAAAATAAAATTGATTTAGTGGAAAAACAAAAAGAAGTTGTTTTTCAAGAAAATAAGTCTTTAAAAAGAAAAATTTGTGAAAAAGAAAAAGATTTTGTTTCTAAAAAGAACAAGAAAAATGATTCTATATCTCACCATGCTTTACATGCCACCACTAGTGAGATTAATGTTTTGAAAAATAAAATAGATTGTTTGAGCTCCACCTTGAGCTCATGTGCATTTAACCACACTAGATTGGAGTCCTTATATTCGAAGAAACAAGCTCCACATGTTCATGCACATCATCATCATGCATATGCTTATGTTGCACGTCATGATCACAATCACACACATAAGCATCCTAAAGTGTACAAGTGTACACATTGTGGCCGCAAAGGCCATTTAGCAAAGTTTTGTTATGATAGGATTCATCATGTAAATTTTGCTAATAAAAATGTTTGGGTGCCTTACAATGCTAACCCCAAAGGACCCAAAAGAAAATGGGTACTAAAGTCCCCACCTTTTGTATTTGATGTACGTGAGGGCTCTCACAAGACGTGAGAGATTTGGTGCCTTGGTGGTGGTTGCATGGACTAAAAGGACAAACATTTGATGCACCGCTATCAAGGAAGTTTTGGTGGGAAAACCACCATGTTTGGAGCTTTGGAGTATGGTTGGTAACTATCTCTAAACTCCTAATTTATCTTCATGCTTGTAACTAGGCTATACATGTCTATTTCATATGTGATATTTTTAGCATGTTCATGTTTGTGCTTTGTAACCCCATGCTCTCTGGTGTAGTATCACAGTATCAGTACGCGATACGACGTATATTGTTGATTGACCTT
This sequence comes from Agave tequilana, assembly GCA_038442645.1. Lineage (NCBI taxonomy): Eukaryota > Viridiplantae > Streptophyta > Magnoliopsida > Asparagales > Asparagaceae > Agave > Agave tequilana. The sequence continues at coordinate 136,183 of JAVJIF010008481.1, read as the reverse complement.
TCTGGTAGTCCGATTGAGCCGATTTCAGTTTTCAATATTCTTTTCCAATATTTTAGATTTTTCAGATTTTTCTGAAATGTTTCTGGATTATTTTGGCAAATCTCCGTAGTCGGTGTCGACCGATACCGATAACCGGCTCTACGATTTTTTATTTCACAAATGGAGTTGTATTTTGAGGATCCGCTTTCACCTTGTGCCTTAGAATCGTGTTATCTATGTTAGGGTATTTTTGGGGATTTTTCTGAATTTATCGAAAATTCGGCCAAACCGGTGTCGCCCGGTACCGGCGACATCTTTCAGGATTTTTAATTTGTAAATCAGACAGCATTTCTTCAAACCGTTTTCATATTATGTCTCAGGATAATATTCTTTATTTTCTGTAATTTTTGAGAACCGTTCGGGACTAGTCGAATTCGAGATTAAATTAAAGAATATTAATTTAATTAACTAAACCCTTTTCTTTTTCTTTCTTTTCTTTTTCTTTCTCTTCTTCCCTTCTCTGGAGAGTTCCCACCGCCTAACCCATCCAACGCCTCTTCTCTCTCTCTCTCTCTTCCCTATAAAAATCTCTCCCCCTCCTCTCTCTGCCTCCCAATCTCTCCTCAGTCTCTCTCCTCTCTCTTCTCTCTTCTCTCTCTCTCTCTATCTCTCTCAAAGCTCCCTCTCTCTCCCTTTACAGCCCCTCTCTCAACCTCTCTCCCTCTCTCTCTGCAGACCGCACGGGGGGAGGCCTGACCGTTTCCAGCGGCACGCCGGAGGCCGGCCAGGCGCCGGTGGCACGGGTGGTGGGGGCGCCAGCCCCACATTCTCTCTCTCTCTCTCTCTCTCTCTCTCTCTCTCTCTCTCTCTCGCGGTGGGCACGTCCGGCGGCCATGGGCGCCGGAGCGGCGCCGGCGCCGGCGCCGGCAGGGCAGTCGCGCTGGCGAGGTGGCCGTGCCGGCCGGGCGGCGAGCGCACGAGGGCGGCAGCAGCAGCGCACGGCTGCTGCTGCTGTTGCTTATTTGGGTGAAAAACTCAAATGGGTTTGGGTTTTGGGTTTAACCCAAACCCGACCCAATAAGATAAAATTGCCTTTTAGCCCGTGAGATTCTAAATTACTTTAGGGTCCGTGAAAAATTACAAACAGCCCCCTAGATATTTTCAGCTATTACATATCTAACCTTTTTCTATTGGTTTTGGTTTCCGAACGATATCTGGAGCATCCGGACTCCGATTTGGACGATTCTAGATCCGTTACGATTATGGGAAAGAGAGCGACATTCCCATGCCAAGTTTGTGAGTGTTTTTATTTTATAAATTGTATTTTTATCATATTGATTACACTTGGTTGCTTTATTGAAATAAAACATGAGTACCAGTAAATTCCCATTGTTAATATTTAATAAATTGTAAACATTATTAAAATACTGTAATAAACACTGTAATTAGAATATGCCTGACTGCTCTTGAAACATGCTAATCATTCTTTTACTTGATTTATGATCAGTAACTAAAACTTGAGTAACTAAAAGACGTTAATTGTTACACTGGAGTTCTATCATGTCATGTCATGTACCACTGACATCCGGGCCACTAGTGCAAGAATACACTATCATTTCATGTATTATATCCCAGTTAGATACCTATCGTTACATGTATACTGCTCCACAGAGACTCTATGACACTACACTGTCACTAGACATGAGTGCTAGACACCCTTATTTCATGCACTGGTATCCTGGACATGGTACTCCATTATACACTGACCACTATGATTACATGTACTATCACAGAGATATGACACGGAGTATTGCTACACAGATATGTTCCACTGGGACACGGACATACCAATGCACGGACTACCGCATTTCATATTATTATTATCATCAGTACATGGATGCTCGGTACACAGTTATCACACATCCCTGCTACATACGCTCACCGCACGAGTGTACATACATGTGTTGTTTCCATCTTCTTGTCATATGACTCACCGTGCATATTACATGTATTATGGTTCCATGTTATCCCTGTATTCCTCTTATATGATTGTTTCCTGTTACTGATATGGCTACCCCCGTTACTGGACATGAGAACTGTTGATATGCGACATGTGGACTCCCACATCTATTGTTCCCGTTGCCTGTTATATTGTTCCCGTTTCCCGTTATATTGTTCCCGTTTCCCGTTATCTTGTTCTATGCTATCAACAGAGCTCAGGTCCAGTTATCAGGGTAACTGTATCATGTATTGTATTTGTGCTTGTTATATTCAGCTCATAAAGCTAACTTGGGTATGGGGGAGACTTGACGGTTGATTAGATCTTATCGGGTGATGTACTGAATCCATATTGTTAGTCCCACTGCAGGGGACGGTAGTGCTACCTACCAATTGCTCCATGAGCTCCCGTTACTTGATTATTGTTCCCCTCTTAGCGGAGGGCCCTGGTCTCAGCAGCCAGGGGTTTGTTTAAGGCCGTGATCCTAGGTATGCACGGGATACACCTACCCGATAAGAACTCCTCGACCATGAGTTTTCAATTAACATAATAAATCAGTATACACAATAGTGTCGTCGGGAACACTTGTTATTTGGTTACTCTCGTTTGGATAATGGTACCCGTAGGCCATGTCCGGATGGGTTCGACTGGAGTGCAGGCTCCAGTATGAACTGCCAGTGGTATGGGACACTGGAAGAGAGTGATTATAATACCAGGTGGTACTGATTGTTACTATTGTATAAATGACATGACTTGCCTGATACATGTATGCTATCTTGTTACTGTTCCTGATGATTTATCCGTTATCATGTTACATGTCTACTTGTTACTTTACCTGTTACATGTTACACTGTCTGTAGTGGCATACTACGCATGTTCTGCATTGCATATAGTCTGTTTTCTGTATAGTAGATATCATTACTGTATATGTACAACACCGTATTATGGTTATATTGCATATGCCTATCTGCATGTTCACTTTTATCACGTCACCACCAGCGTGTTCATTTCTATTACGTCACCACTTATTATATAAACTGGACACGACTATAGACATGACCCGATGATAACCGGCTAGGTAGTGATGGTATTAAAAGACTGACATGATTATATATTTCGACTGCTTCTTATATACTTATTATATGGTATCACTAGTACAACAACATGTATTATATATTATTATCGTGCTTGTATTACTATCGTATGTATTACTGCCTCCTTCATTTTACCACTCACTAGGTCGCTTTCTGACGACCCTGGGTTTGCATGCCCAGGTTGGAGATCCGAGTTATCGTATTGTCAGATAGTCCATTGGAGTCACATAGGAGACTCACCATCGAGATCCTTCATAGGTATCTTTGTGCTTTGTTCCTGTTATCTCTTTTATCCCTGTTTTTATATCTGTTATGATTGCTAACCCCTTTCTGCAGGTATTCTTGTACTTCTTTCCTGCTGGACCCCTTGTCTATATGGAGGCTATGTCCTGTACTGAGGCTTAACGTACGCGTGAGTGTTTTCACCTCACGTATGTACGTCGCCATAACGTCCCCGTACCTGCGGGAGTGGGGCGTTACATAGTGGTATCAGAGCTTAGGTTCACACCTGGTGTGGGTAACCACCTGGGTCAATACTCAGGCTCTTACCAACAGTACAATCAGATTCAGATTCAAACTTGTCTGTATCTGAATTTGGGATTCCAGCGACGAGTGCAAGTATACCATGTCATTGACACTTCATTCCTTGACTCTTTTGTATTCCTTACTTACAGTTGTTAGCCAGAATATCCGATTTCCTCCTCGTTTTCTTTGCATCTTATTGCTTCCAATCCGTTATTGCTAGTTCACTACAATACTTCTCCATCCCGAGTTCCTTATAGATATCAGAGTGCGCAGCGGAAGTGTCGTGAACCCGTAACATTTAGGCTTTGGGGTTGAAAATATTATTTTCACACCTGATTTGAAATTTCGAGGACGAAATTTTGTGTAAGGTGGGGAGAAATGTAACCCCCTGCTCCCTGGTGTACGTATCACAGTATCAGTACGCGATACGACGTATATTGTTGATTTGACCTTTCTGGTAGTCCGATTGAGCCAATTTCAGTTTTCAATATTCTTTTCCAATATTTTAGATTTTTCAGAATTTTCTGAAATTTTTCTGGATTATTTTGGCAAATCTCCGTAGTCGGTGTCGACCGATACCGATAACCGGCTCTACGATTTTTTATTTCACAAACGGAGTTGTATTTTGAGGATCCGCTTTCACCTTGTGCCTTAGAATCGTGTTATCTACGTTAGGGTATTTTTGGGGATTTTTCTGAATTTATCGAAAATTCGGCCAAACCGGTGTCGCCCGGTACCGGCGATATCTTTCAGGTTTTTAATTTGCAAACCAGACAGCATTTCTTCAAATCGTTTTCATATTATGTCTCAGGATAATATTCTTTATTTTCTATAATTTTTGGGAACCGTTCGGGACTAGTCGAATTCGGGATTAAAATAAAGAATATTAATTTAATTAACTAAACCCTTTTCTTTTTCTTTCTTTTCTTTTTCTTTCCTCTTCTTCCCTTCTCTGGAGAGTTCCCACCGCCTAACCCATCCACCGCCTCTTCTCTCTCTCTCTTCCCTATAAAAATCTCTCTCCCTCCTCTCTCTGCCTCCCAATCTCTCTCTCACTCTCTCTCCTCTCTCTTCTCTCTCTATCTCTCTCAAAGCTCCCTCTCTCTCCCTTTACAGCCCCTCTCTCAACCTCTCTCCCTCGCTCTCTGCAGACCGCACGGGGGGAGGCCTGGCCGTTGCCAGCGGCACGGCGGAGGCCGGCCAGGCGCCGGTGGCACGGGAGGCCAGCCAGGCGCCGGCGGCGCAGGTGGTGGGGGGCGCCAGCCCTACCCTCTCTTTCTCTCTCTCGCTCTCTCTCGCGGTGGGCACGTCCGGCGGCCATGGACGCCGGAGCGGCGCCGGCGCCAGCGGGGCAGCCGCGCCGGCAAGGTGGCCGTGGCGGTCGGGCGGCCGGGCGGCGAGCGCATGAGGGCGGCAGCAGCAGCGCACGACTGCTGCTGCTGCTGCTTATTTGGGCGAAAAACTCAAATGGGTTTGGGTTTTGGGTTTAACCCAAACCTGACCCGCTTGCAACCCAAACCCGACCCAATAAGGTAAAATTGCCTTTTAGCCCGTGAGATTCTAAATTACTTTGGGGCCCCTGAAAAATTACAAACAGCACCCTGGATATTTTCAGCTATTACATATCTAACCTTTTTCTATTGGTTTTGGTTTCCGAACGATATCTGGAGCATCCGGACTCCGATTTGGACGATTCTGGATCCGTTGCGATCGTGGGAAAGAGAGCGACATTTCCATGCCTAGTTTGTGAGTGTTTTTATTTTATAAATTGTATTTTTATCATATTGATTACACTTGGTTGCTTTATTGAAATAAAACATGAGTACCAGTAAATTCCCATTGTTAATATTTAATAAATTGTAAGCATTATTAAAACACTGTAATAAATACTGTAATTAGAATATGCCTGACTGCTCTTGAAACACGCTAATCATTCTTTTACTTGATTTATGATCAGTAACTAAAACTTGAGTAACTAAAAGACGTTAATTGTTACACTGGAGTTCTATCATGTCATGTTCATGTACCACTGACATCCGGGCCACTAGTGCAAGAATACACTATCATTTCATGTATTATATCCCAGTTAGATACCTATCGTTACATGTATACTGCTCCACAGAGACTCTATGACACTACACTGTCACTAGACATGAGTGCTAGACACCCTTATTTCATGCACTGGTATCCTGGACATGGTACTCCATTATACACTGACCACTATGATTACATGTACTATCACAAAGATATGACACGGAGTATTGCTACACAGATATGTTCCACTGGGATACGGACATACCAATGCACGGACTACCGCATTTCATATTATTATTATCATCAGTACATGGATGCTCGGTACACAGTTATCACACATCCCTGCTACATACACTCACCGCACGAGTGTACATACATGTGTTGTTTCCATCTTCTTGTCATATGACTCACCGTGCATATTACATGTATTATGGTTCCATGTTATCCCTGTATTCCTCTTATATGATTGTTTCCTGTTACTGTTATGGCTACCCCCGTTACTGGACATGAGAACTGTTGATATGCGACATGTGGACTCCCACATCTATTGTTCCCGTTGCCTGTTATATTGTTCCCGTTTCCCGTTATATTGTTCCCGTTTCCCGTTATCTTGTTCTATGCTATCAACAGAGCTCAGGTCCAGTTATCAGGGTAACTGTATCATGTATTGTATTTGTGCTTGTTATATTCAGCTCATAAAGCTAACTTGGGTATGGGGGAGACTTGACGGTTGATTAGATCTTATTGGGTGATGTACTGGATCCATATTGTTAGTCCCACTACAGAGGACGGTAGTGCTACCTACCAATTGTTCCATGAGCTCCCGTTACTTGATTATTGTTCCTCTCTTAGCAGAGGGCCCTGGTCTCAGCAGCCAGGGGTTTGTTTAAGGCCGTGATCCTGGGTATGCACGGGATACACCTACCTGATAAGAACTCCTCGACCATAGGTTTCCAATTAACATAATAAATCAGTATACACAATAGTGCCGTCGGGAACACTTGTTATTTGGTTACTCTCATTTGGATAATGGTACCCGTAGGCCATGTCCGGATGGGTTCGACTGGAGTGCAGGCTCCAGTATGAACTGCCAGTGGTATGGGACACTGGAAGAGAGTGATTATAATACCAGGTGGTACTGATTGCTATTATTGTATAAATGACATGACTTGCCTGATACATGTATGTTATCTTGTTACTGTTCCTGATGATTTATCCGCTATTATGTTACATGTCTACTTGTTACTTTACCTGTTACATGTTACACTGTCTGTAGTGGCATACTACGCATGTTCTGCATTGCATATAGTCTGTTTTCTGTATAGCAGATATCATTACTGTATATGTACAACACCGTATTATGATTATATTGCATATGCCCATCTGCATGTTCATTTCTATCACGTCACCACCAGCGTGTTCATTTCTATTACGTCACCACTTATTATATAAACTGGACACGACTATAGACATGACCCAATGATAACCGGCTAGGTAGTGATGGTATTAAAAGACTGACATGATTATATATTTCGACTGCTTCTTATATACTTATTATATGGTATCACTAGTACAACAACTTGTATTATATATTATTATCGTGCTTGTATTACTATCGTATGTATTACTGCCTCCTTCATTTTACCACTCACTAGGTCGCTTTCTGACGACCCTGGGTTTGCATGCCTAGGTTGGAGATCCGAGTTATCGTATTGTCAGATAGTCCATTGGAGTTACATAGGAGACTCACCAACGAGATCCTTCATAGGTATCTTTGTGCTTTGTTCCTGTTATCTCTTTTATCCCTGTTTTTATATCTGTTATGATCGCTAACCCCTTTCTGCAGGTATTCTTGTACTTCTTTCCTGCTGGACCCCTTGTCTATATGGAGGCTATGTCCTGTACTGAGGCTTAACGTACGCGTGAGTGTTTTCACCTCACGTATGTACGTTGCCATAACGTCCCCGTACCTGCGGGAGTGGAGCGTTACATGCTTCATGTGGTAAAATCTTGTTTAGATGTAGTATTTGTCAAAACTTATATTTATACATGTACAAATAGTGAGCAACATTTGTTTCATATATGTTTGCACTTCATGCTCATTTGTACCCACTATATGCACATGTATAAGCTAGTTTTGATGATTCTCTCATTTATACATGCTTTGCCAAATTTATGATTTTACTTCATGTATATGTATTTTTAATTCAAATCTAATAAATATACATGTATACCCGTGAGTCTCTTACCTTCATGCAAATACACTTGATAGACTCTTTTATGTTTGGGATATGTATGTGTATTGTTAGGATTGGATAAATCATACATATACCTAGAAGTGTGCTTTGTTTTATGAAAAATGAATGTTCATGTTTGATTGATAAAAAAAATGAATTTTTATGATTTAAAAATGTTACTCACACCTTTTGAGCTTCAATGTCTATTTTCATGAAAATGCTATTTACATGACTTTTGAACACTCACACTTTATTTATTTTGTCATGACTTAGTTTCATGGACATAATTTTGAGCTTTATAGATCGAGTGTCAATTCTTGTGTATTAGGTATGATTCATGAAATACATATATTTTGATTTCATATTTTGAAGGATCTTTAACTAGTTTTTCAAAAATTAATTTAACTAGTTATTTATTCTTCAATGTTTATGAGATATACACATGACCCTATTATTGTTTCAATTGGTATCATTGAATCGTTTCAATTGGTATCAATTTGACTCTATTTTTGTATATACTCATATTTTGTTTTCTTATATATGTATGTATCAATTTCAATTGGTATACTCATTTTTCATACATATATATGATTTGTTTTGTGCTTGAGTTAAAATCGATTTACATGTTTAAAAGCACAAACTTTGTTTATGCTAAGCTTATGAAAAATAAAAATTTGATCATTATGTTTTAAAATTGGTATCAAACTTAAAAAAAATTAATTAATTTGATATCTCAAAATTTGTTTTAATAAAGAAAAATTCAAAATTTTTGATTTGTATTGCCTATATGCAAGGAGAGCTTAACATCTCTTCTACATATAGATTCATGTTGAGTGTATTGTATATTGAGGAGCTTGACAACTCTTCTTTATGTGATACACGTGTGTAGGGGGAGCTTCATATCTCCTCTTATGCATTACATATTATACGTTATGTGAATTAGGGCTTGTCATCCCTCTTTCATGTAATGTATATGTGTAGGGAAGTTACTTAACCGTCTTCCTCTTCATGAATGTATATCGCATATAACCTTTTATTAACTTATTTTTTTTTACACCCCTTATTGGTCTCTTTGTTTATGACAAAAAGGGGGAGAAAAATTTGTTGATTGTTTTTAACCTCTTTGTTGATGATTGACAAAAGGGGGGAGAAAGATTTTGGACTTATATGCATGTTTTGTGAAATAGATTGTTTATGCATATATGTTTTGTTTTGCAAATAGGAGAAAAAGAATTTGATGTGTTTTATGCTTGATTAGCATGTTTACTCCTACATTTGCATACATATTTATGAGCATACATTGCATATTTATTTGTTTATTTGAGATGCATGAGTTAAGGGGGAGCTTCTTTGAAGCTTTACTTTAATCCATGCATATATAACTTCACGAGTTTTGTCATCATCAAAAAGGGGGAGATTGTTGGCCCGAAGGCCCATCACTCTAGTTTTGATGATGATCAACTCATGTAGTTATAGTACTAATGATCTTGTGTTTAATTAGTGACAGATTTATGATCAAGATCTTAGTAGGTGCATAGCTTCAATAAAGGATTTGAAGTCAAGTTTTGGAGCTAGCACGGTGTTTGGACCAAGTCAAGAAGGCTTCAAGTGAAGACTTCAAGAAGATGAAGACCTGAGTCTAGGTTTGTTTTTAGAAGATTTTGTTTTAGTTAAAATGTAAAGGATAGAGTAGTTGGTGGATTGCTCAAGTACATATACACACACACTCTTGATAGTTTTGTTTTGCAAAAGATTTTCAATTCTAGAAAATACATGTTTGGATTTTGGTTTTCAAGTTTACATATCTTTTATCCAAAACCATGTTTGTGCATAATGTCAAAAACATAGATATTTCACCATGTTTGTGTAGTGGATCATATCCATACACCCTATGCTTTCAAAGTTGTTTAAATATCTTGTTTTTGTATTTGGAGAAGTTTTGGAAAAGATAAGTTTTAGAAAAAAAACGATTTTTGGAAAATACTGTTTTCATTTGAACCAATATTTCGAAACTTACAAAAATAGTCCAAATCATTTATAACATGCCTTGATTTTGTGCAAGCATGTTTGTTTATCAAAGTATATTGGTAAAACTATTTTTGTAGATTTTTCAGTATTTTATGAGATTTTATTTCAATCAAAAAGACCTTGTTTTAAATCCCTTTATAGTTCTGTCCTGGCTTCAGCCGGTCGACCGACGTGCACAGACGTGCACGCCAGTTCTGGCAGGAGGGCCGACCGACCGACCCGGTCGACCGTCCAGAGAGCTCTGCTCTCTGGAAAGGCCCCGGTCGACCGAGCGATCGACCGGACAGAGAGACTTGCTCTCTGTATCCTGGCTCGATCGACCGACCGGTCGACCGACCGGTCGACTGATGGTACAACGGTCTGAAATATGACCGTTGGCCGGTCGGCTAGACGGTCGACCGATAGGCCTAACAGGACCCCAACGGCTAGTTTTTCTGAGCCTATAAATTTGGGGGTTTAGGCATTATTTTTCACTAAGATTTTCAAGTGGGTTTTCACCAGTTTTTCCTGAACTATTTAGAAGTTTTCCTCCACTTGATTTAGAGCAAATATTTCCAATCAAAAGGAGAGATTTATCAAGAGTGTTAAAAGAGATTCTTTGAGTTTTCCTCCACCATCTCTTTCCTTGTTTTCTCACACCACACTTGAGCTATTTATTGATTATTCATTCTATAGATGTGTTGTAGTGAGAGTGTTTATTGGTGATCAAAGTGTTTAGATCACCAAGAAATCTTTTCTTGTTTCTTTGAGGAGGCGGACAAGTGTGTTCGCAGTTGTTTAGAGTTCGTGTGTGAACTCTTGGTTTGAGGTGCGGCCTCGGCGAGCTTGTGGGGCTTGCGGTGTGTACGGGACTAGAGAGTCCGAGGGTTTGTAGGTGTTGCGGCACCGAGGAGTGATCCATTGGGATCAAGCATAGTGGAAATCCTTCGTGTGTCGAAGGCGGGGATGTAGAGCAAGTGTTCTCGAACCTCGAAACAAATCCCTTGTGTTTGCGATTGCTCACTCTCTCTATCTCCTTGTTTATATCTTGCATACTTTATTGTGTTTATCTTTATATGCATGATATATTTGTGTGCTTAATTGTTATACTTGCTTGGGTTTGTTTGCTAACACTTGTATTTAACCAAGAGAGCCAACGCGGCACCTCAACCCTTATCTAGGGGAATCTAGAGGAGTTTGTTCAGAGCCCTTCACGGGGAATTCGGCAACACTCTTGTGTTATACGTGGTGTTTAGTGTAAGAGTTTAGTTTAGGTCATAATAGTTTTTTAATTCCGCATAATTTGTCATTAAGTGACCATTAGGTTAGCCATCACCTATTCACCCCCCTCTAGGTGAACTTACAAAGCCTATCCTTAATTAATGCATGTATAACCTCATAAGTTTTGTCATCATCAAAAAGGGGGAGATTGTTAGCCCAGAGGCCCTTCATCTTAGTTTTGATGATGACTAACTTATGAAGTTAAGTTTGCTAATGATCTTATTTTTATATAGGTTTCGGTATTGATCAAGATCTTATTAAGTGTTTATCTTCAACAAAGAATTCAAAGACAGTTTTGGAGCTAACACGTCAAGATCGCATCTAAACCTCAACAGGAGTCAAGTTCATTTGGATCGAGTTTGGATCGTGTCGTCTTGAAGATGAAGATCAATAAGAAGACTTGTATCTAGGTTTGTTTAGTTTTATTTAGATCTTGTGTAAGGATAGAATAGTCTTGATATGCTCAAGGTCACACACACACAAGTTCAATAGTTTTGGCTTTCGGTTTAACCAATTTGAATTTTCAAGAATACATGTATGATTTTCATGAATAGATAGAATCAAAATAAGTTTTACATGTTTAAATGTGTATTGGATTTCATCCATATACATTATTATTTCATATTGTAGAAAAACTTATTTTGATAATTCTAGTTCATATGTTTTAAGTTTTGTTTTATTAAAACTTAGTTTAAAATTTAATATCAAAAACATAAATATATTTTTATATGTGTATTGGATTCTATCCATATACACTATACTTAAAATGTTTAAATATAATGTTTTTGTATTTATACAAGTTTAGAGAAAAATCGGTTTTTCATTTAAAAGTTATTTTTGAAAACGATTTTTAGTTTAAAGCTTAATTTTCATGCCTCAAAAATAGTTCAAATAGTTGTAAAATGTGTTGATTTTGGTCACACATATTTGTACTTCAAATATTTATAAGAACTTATTTTTGTGTAATTTATAAAGTTTTATGGGATTTTATAGATATTTAAAAGCCAACTTTTTCAAACCTATAACCCTGTTTCTGGGCTGTCTGAGGTCGACCGCACAGGACGTGCACAAGTCCTTTGGGCTAGGTCCGATCGACCACACGGTCGACCGATTTAGAGAGCTTGCTCTCTGGATCTGGCCCCGGTCGACCGGACGGTCGACCGACCCAGAGAGGGAGCTCTGTGGTTCTGGCCTCAGTCAACCGAGTGGTCGACCGACAAGGCAATTTGCCTTGGGGCCGGTCGACCGGGCGGTTGACCGACAACCCCAATGGTCGAAAATCCTACGGTTGGTGGTCAACCGGGCGGTCGACCGATAGGTCATTTTTGACCTGTTCTTGACCCCAACGGCTATATTTTCAGACCCTATAAATATGGGTCTTTTGAGGCTAGTTTTCACTAAGAATTTTAAAAGCAAATTTCTCATCTTTCAAGTGTTTTCAGCAAGTGTTAAAAACAAGTTTTAGTGCTAAAATCTCTATCTTTATTTGTTTTCAAAATGTTGAAAAAAATCAGAGAAAAAGAAGTTTTCGGGAAATTTATTTTGATCTTTATTTTTATATCTATCTAATGTTTTTCTCAAGTGTTTTTCTTTGAGATTTCTTTTTCAAAACACTTTTTTTCTCACACTTGAGCTATCAATTTTATACCTATCTATAGGATCTTATTTTGTGAGAAAAATGTTTATGGTCTTTTAAAATCACCAAGAGTTGTTTGTGATCACCAAGATTGTAACTTTTTCTTTACTTTGGCTTTGTACCTTCCTCTTGTGTAGAGATTTGTGTTTGAGAGGAGGAGTTGTGTACTCCTAGTGTTGAGTTATAATTTCTCAGTGGAGGTCCCTTTGTGGAAGGTCCTGTGTGGACATAATGGAAATTCTTCTGTGTGAAGATCGGGAAGTAGAGCAGTAGCTCAAACCTCAAAACATATCCTTGTGTTTGCGTTTGATCTATTTTCTTTCTTTCTCTCTTTTTTTTATTTTGCATTACTTTACATTGTTCATATTTATATGCTTGATATAGTTTCTGTGCCCACACTTCTGTTGAACCAAGAGAGCTATTAAAGCACCTCAACTCTTATTTTAGAGGAATCTCGATGAGTAGTTTCAGAGCCCTTCACGGGAAATTCGGGCTCACTCTTGGTTACACAGAGTGTGTTAAGAATTAAGTTTTAAATTCTATATCATTTGTCCTAAATTAGTTTGTACACCTATTCACCCCCCTCTAGGTGTACTTTCACAAGAGACTTGTCCAGGTTTAATGAATTCAGCCTAAGAGTCACTTTTAATCAATGTAGTCGAAGAGTTGCCCAGACCCAATGAATCTAGTGCAATAGTCTCCATCTCTTAGTGAGGATGAGGGATGTCTAAGGGACTTGTTCAAGTTCAATAAATTCAGAAAGTCTTCACTCTTAGTGAAAGAAGTCTAAGGGAGTTGTCCAGATTTAATGAATCCAACCCAAGTGTTTTCATTCTTAATAAAGGAAGTGAAGGGACTTTACCGAATTCAATGAATTCAACCCAAGAGACTTATCCAGATTCATCCACCAAAGGTCTTAGCTACATTAACCAGACCCAACCCAAACCCAAACCCAAATAGTTTATACTTAATGGGGATAATAAATTGCTCTCAACTTGCCTTTGGCTAGTTTTGAATCCATGACCTTAAGTGTGGCAAAATAAGCCACACCAATTGGCTATTTGATTCTTTGAAATATATGTATACATAAAATATATTAGTTTGAAAACTCTTTCATGTTTCAAAAAACAATTTTGCACAAAATATCTAACAATATGGACACTCGAATTCTAGATAAGTTAGTAAGTTTGTTTTATTTTGCTTAGGCTATGTATGGATGCCTAACAAAATTATAAAATTACGTGATTTTATGAGGATTTTAGAAATATGATAAAGAAATATGAAAATATGAAACTCTTGCTTTGTTTTAGAAATTTCTATTTTGAAAAGAAAGTTTAAATTTCATGATTATTTTGCTTAGCCACATGGTTATGTTTCACATGGTTATTATTGTAGAAGTTTCTAGTTTAAAAATAAGCTAAACTTGAAATTCGTTGAGGAAAATGTTTTCTGTAAGATTTATAGAAATTATATCCACATGTATTTATAAGAAATTATATACAATGAGAGGGGCTCTAGCTAGATATGAAAGTAAAGGGTGGGAAATTCTTTCAGAACTATTCTTTTTGCAATGAATCTTTCTCGAATTCTCAAAGCCCTAAGTTCTTGAGGTTGAACAATATCATAATTCCATATGCTACTAAATTATTGTGAGTAAATAAAATCCCATGAGGAGAAAAGGAAATCACAAATTGCACACTCTTAGAGAAAAGATGAAGTTCATTATCATTTTCTAATGGGGGTGTACACTTGCAGCTTAAAACTCACTTCATTCTTTGTCTCCCTTCAATTCTCAGGTTTATTCCTTCCAACCACAAATATGTATCCTACTTCCAATCACATGCATCAGCACTCAACTGCTCAAATTCACTAGAAACTATAAGCATCATCATTCGTCATCTTCTACCACCTTCACTGATTTCTTTCTCCAGCTCAGAGCACTGGCCACACTGGCGAACCGCGGTATTTTCATCAGCGAATTCGCTCTGCTCACCCCCTCGAGCGCAGTCCAATCATCATTTGTTCCTTGCCCAGTCTCATCAGGCTCAGAGAAGAACTCCTCACTTCTTGCTGTCTTGAAGCTGTCATTGAATGAGAACTCGTGCGATCGCGCACTCAGAGGCCTGGAGTTGTTGAATGAGGACTTCTCTGACAGAAGAGGTGGTGGCTTCAAGAAGAGGCACACGACTGCACAGTCGTCGACCTTCGAGGATGGGTGTTTGGTCCGCCATGATCTCACTGCTTGCTGCACCACAAGCTTCGCTGCCTCTGACCGTTTCGTGGCTGAGGAGATAATCTTGATCACCTCCGTGTTTGATAGAACATCCCATACCTGAAAGAAGATAAAAGTGTTGAGTTGACGATATATGTGATTAGTACTAAGATGATTGTTCAAGACTGCAAGAACGCACTACATCAATTGGTAAGATATCTTCAGATTAAATGCTTGAAGAATTTGATTGACAGTTAAGTTGCAGCCTGGTATCTGTCTCCTCATAAAACACCAGATACTCAAATCAATGTCAAACCAATGCCATTGGTATATGTTTCGAGCTTGAAATTCAGATTGAACACTGGAGACACGCTGACAAACTAGTAATACATAGAATTTGATTGAGGTATTTAGGAACTAATGGAAATTTTGTCCCATCAAAAGGACAGAGAACTTCTTTTGATGAGAAATTTGGGGATGATTAATTGTTCTTCCAATAATGGAAAGCATGACAGGTTCTAAACCAAAGAACAACATATTCTGTCATGAGAACTATGATTTTTCATACTATGAATTTCCTAAAAGTATATATTTTTGAGAATTCTTAATATCTATGAGACCTAGTCTACACAATTAGTTTAGCTGAATTATGTGGCACAATGCAGGCAGAATTGCATTAACAAAACTTATACAAGCATAATAACTACTATCGTAGCGAAATGAAACGCCAAAGGTTCATGAATAACAATCACAATCTGTATTTTAAACTCTTATGTGAACAATTTCAGATGAGAACAGTGTCATGATATAACAACAGTCATTTTATTTTCTGTGTATCTTCAACATCAATATGTCATGCTATAGATTTTGATTGATATAGTTGAGTTGATGATATATGTGACTAATACTAAGATGATATTGTTCCAGCCTGCAAGAATGCTTTACACGAATTTGTAAGATACCTTCGGGTTAAATGCTTGATATCATTTCATTAAATTTGGTCAGGCGATTTGCCTGATGGTTAACTAGCAGCCTGGCATCCATCTCCTCAAAAAACTTCAGATTCTTAAGTCATTGTAATTCAAATGTTATTGGAATAAGTTTCAAGTTAGAAATTTATATTTCTTACTGGATACACGCTGATAAAGTAGATATACATAGAATTTGACTGATATTATGTAGGAACTATCAGAAACTTTGTCAAATGGAAAAGATAGAGAACTTTGATTAAAAAAATTGGCAATAATTAGTTTTCTTTTGATAAATGGAAAATATGACAGGTTCTAATGCTAAAAAAAGAACAATATTCTGCCATTGAGAAATTCTTATGGCATGTGTCAAACTGAATTTGAGATTTTTTTTTTTTTTTTGAGAAATAATTTTTACAAGAGCTAGTCAACACAATCAGATTATCTCAATTATGTGGCAAAATGCAAACATAAATTGCAATTAACAACACTTATATATATGTACTAACTACTATGTGCAGAAAATAAACTGCCGAGGATTAGGATTCAGCTGAGAACAGAATCATGATGTTTACAGCATTCATTTATCTCCATGTAGCTTCAACATCAACATGTCATGCTATAGATTTTTTTCCAACTAAGCTACAACTTTGCAAAAACAAAGATATGATCATTTAATGTTGAGTGAGCTAACACACACCTAAATCATGTGACTAACCATTCTGATATTAATTCTCACATGCAATGAGCATAACTTTTGAATTGGCACACTATCTGCTTACCCCATCAGTTGCAAGGACCACAAACTCATCCTTCTCTGTTAGCTTCCTGCAAGAGACTTGTGGTGTCGAAATTAGCCCGAAATCTTTGAGGCAGAAATCTCCAAAAGCCCTCGCCATGGCAAGCCCCGGGCAGTCTTCATCCGGTAGCCATATCCTATGAACGTCTGGCTCCTCCTCTAGCGCGAAGACTCTGCCCCTGCAACTTGCGATCCTTTCGGCTTCACCTGAATCAAACAACATTGCAGATAAAAATCCTACTTAAGACCAACACGCCGTAACTGTAATATGAATGAGAGTTAAAGTTGTAGTTGAGCTCACTTGGAAGGTTTGGCTTCAGATCAACGGTGAGTTGGACTGGAACAAGTTGGTTAGTATCGTCTCGGCTGCAAAGAATCGCCCGCGAGTCTCCTAAATTGGCAATCATGAGATGCTCTCTCTAGAACAAGTAAAAGGGGATTGTCAGGTATATTGCATAACCTCAAATTTCAAGATGAGACAAATTCTATGAATTTGTAACTTTTAGTTGGATTGAATTGATGGTATGAGTCCATTTCAAATTTTTACAACCATCAACCTGACATCAACCCTCTCTCTACATACATATATATCTATTGCATTACCTGTTTCACTACGGAAACAGCTGTGGTTCCGCTGCAAATGCAATCAATGGTGGCATGATCGCCGAGCTCCATATCCAACTCCGCGAAAGCTTTGAGGAAGGTAGACTTCCACGAAGAGAACTGATCATCACTTGTATCCTCATTGGTATCACTAGTCTCATTCTGATTCCCATCAACTTGCAACTGTTTCAATCTGGAAGTGAGCCTAGCTGGAAGATTGTCGCGGATGTAGGAAGCAACCCGGTGACCATAAGGTCCGTGCCCGTCAAACACACCGCAGAATACGCTACCACTCTCACCGCCGAAGTCCTGCAGATTGAATGGAAAAGTCTCCGAAAGGGTCTCAATGATTTCAAGGGATTGAAAATTGAAGAGATTGAAATGTTTACTTTTTTCTTTTTTTGAGTAAATTGGTGGGTTGAAACACCTAATGTTTCATTAATAAGCAGTTAACAGAACAAAACTACAGTAGAAATTGAAATATTATTGACATTAAATTGTCAGAATGAAACTGATTAAGGAATCCCTATTAAGTTCCATGCACTTATGATCCTCCTTCCAGAAAATAACCAAGATTTCAATATAACCATTTTATACAAATATGCATGGGCGGGAAACTAACATCCTACTAACAAAATAATAAGAGTTACACGTCTTGACACAAATTAAAGTTAGATACCTATATTGAGGTTTTTTGTATTCTCAGGTGTGTGTATCTGTGTGCCATTTCGAAAAGATTCGAGGACGAATCCTTCTCACTCAGATGTAGCCCTATGGCATCCGAACGCGAGAGCCACTTTCTTCAAGTTGATCTACATTATTTCAGGTAACTAAAAATAAAAAATCATTTATTTTGAATTTTTTTCCCTCATTCATCAATTAGGCACAAAATGGACATTCCAAATAGTGAGTTGGTTAATTTAATGGTGTAAAATACTTGAAATCTAAGAAAAATTTGTGTCTGAGGATTTTTAAATGTTTAGATTATGATGAAATGGTCGGATCGAGAATTTGTATGCTTAAAGACGTGATCTAAGCAATATGTTATTTTCGACAATCCAACTTTTACCTACTTGATAGATAGGCAAAAAGTATTCAAAATACATGTTTTTTAGTTTTTAGTTATTTGAAATAATGTAGATCAACTTCAACAGAATGATTCTTACATTCAGATGTCGTAGGGTTATATTTGAGTGAGAAGGGGCTCGAATCATTTCGGAATGACCAGGTCACAGTGCCAGCTGAGAGGATTGGCCGTTGAATATAGATACCTCATATATATATATATATATATATATATATATATATATATATATATATATATATATATATAGAAAGAGAGAGAGACTTATGTAGTTCCGGAAGGTTTCGAGCTCGAATCTTTCTCACTCAAATACAACCATACATCATCTGAATATAAGATCTATTCCGTTAAAATTGATTTTTATTATTTCAAATATCTATAAACTAAAAAAATAATTATTTTAAATATTTTTTACACATGCATCAAGTAGGGAAAAACGGATAAACTAAATAGTGAGTTGGTTAGTTTAACGTGTAGAACATTTGAAATCTAACAAAAAATTAATTTGCAGGGGTTTTTAAATGTTTAATAATCAAATGACCGAATCGAGAATTTATATGTTTGGAAGAACATAAGTGTGTGAATATATATGTATATATAGGTAGAGTTACAATACACATAGGTGTAACTAAGTTAAAGCTTCACACCTCTTTTCACCATACAAAAATTTTGCTTAGTTACATACAAACAAAAATAAATGTGTGTGATCCCCACAAAATGTTTAAAAAATATCTTTTATGTGATGGAAAGAGGTGTGTGTAACTTAACGTAATTACACCTAGATGTCTTGTAACTCTACTCTCTCTCTCTCTCTCTCTCTCCCTCCCTATATATATATATATATATATATATATATATATATTCAAAAACATTCTCCTGGTTCAGTATTACCTTACCTCCCAAATGGTCATGGCATCTTGGTTCACCCCCTTCCACCCTTGTTGTGAGTACATCGAGGCGAAGTTCGACGACCCTCGAAGCTTCACACGGGCGCCTCCCTCCCCGGCACGCTTGCTGTTGGCCTCCTCCTCCTCAAAGCAGTCATGAAACCTTGTCACTTCATACTCTTCTTCTCTTCCAATGCAATCAAGCACCCCATCGCCATCTCTCCCTTGCTGCAGCACCCTCCCATGTTGGGGGGGAGAGAGTGAGTGAGAGAGAGGGAAAGAGAGAGAGAGAGAGAGAGAGAGTAAATGAGGAGGCGTTGAGACCTAAGGCGGGGAGTTGAGAGCATAAATGAGGCCTCCCTAAATGACTATGCCCTTTAAGAGGGGGTATGGGCCCTGGAGGTGAGAGACCCTGTGGGCATTAAACGTGCTGTTTTTTTCGGTTGCCGTGTTTGTTGGTTTTATGTTGGTTGCCAATGATATATATGAGCAAGAAACTGGTCAGAATAAGATCAGATAATGATGATAATTATAATGAATTCATAGAAAGCTCATAAAATTTAGCTTGTCTATGCAATTTAATCAATTATGCAATGTTGTGGGGTGTCAATTTTTCAGAAAGGAAAAAGTTTTTCTGGCCCCTTTAAATTCTAATTCATTTGTTTTAAACACCTTTATAATTTATTTAGACCCCTGCATTTTTATTTCCTTTTTTTAATTTTTGGGCAGCTTGTTATTTCTATCAGGAACCTTGTCACATTAACCTGCATGGAGAAAGGAGTTGAGGGTGGATAGAGGTAAATGCACTTACAAATCTATTATAAATTTGCAAGATCAACATGGAAATCAAGTAAATTAACTGGAACCACTTGATGATCTAAATTTATTAAATTATCAAATTCGTTTTGGATTAGAACAACAATTTTAAGAATCAAAACTCAAAAATTTATGTTTGAATCGGAATAGGTTGTAAGAGATAAAAATAATGTTAAATAAACTTATTTCACTAAACTATAACTCACTTATAGAGAATGATACACAACATTCTTATCATTGGTTAAGTTTGTAGCACAACTAAATCCAAAAGAATAAAACAAATTTTTAACTTCTCATGCATCTAAAACCACACATAATTTTGTTTTGATAGTCTCTTGAGTGTATTTAATCTAATATAGTCCAAATTGTTAGTTTCTAGGATCAATCTGACAACTAATCAATATCACCGAAATATCACCGATCTAATTTGCCAGGTCAGTGAATATCAAGTGGGAGGTTTTCCGTTCAATAAAACGTTCCTTAATTAAAGAATCACCTTTCAATTACCTTCCTTGGTTAAACACCAATTAGATTGGTATAAGTCAGTCTCAATATACTGAATATCAGTATAACCCCTGTATAAAGAAAATTAATTGACTTATACAGTACTTGGAGCGAGGTATGCTAATAGAGAATCTCCTTAAGACAATTACGCCCCCGCAACGATGCTAACGGGTTACTGGACGCTGTTCTCCCAAGATACAACACTCCTTCACGGTATTTTGATAGCACTATCAAATCACCGTATGTTCGAACCGTAGTTAACCAGTACCTTCACATGATTATTGAAGTAGCAGGACCAAGACAAATTTCAAGGAGAATATTTGTCTTCACTTTGGAGGAGCACCCACTGTAGAGAAAGGAGGAAGGTAGAATAATATTCTTCTTGGGAAGTCACAGATTCAGACAACAATTCTATTAAAGAATCTGTTAAATTTTCTGAGCCTTCTTTCAAAATGAATTTTTCAGAATCTCTTGGACGCTTCGGAATTCGAGTTGCAGAATTCCCACTTTCTGTTGGAAGTCACTTCGAACTTGAGTTGCAAAAAGCTCAGTTTAGAATGCAGAGGAAGAATTTCTTTTGCGTTGTGTGTTTTGCTTGAGAGAAGAGAAGTACTATTTATAGCGCTCTGGGAGGGGTATAATGGTCTGAACCCAACCGAACGGTTGCAACGGTTCGGTCTGAACTGTTGCAACGGTTCGTTTCAGACAGCAGCCGTCCAACTGATCGCGACGGTTTGCTGACAGCCATTGCACTGGGCGTTTTGGATCCGGATGGCGGAGCGGGTATGATCCGCGGTAACCCATACCCATGAGACCCGATTCAAAAAGAACCGGACCGGGTAGGGAACCCCGACCCAAGCCCGAACCCGAGCCTGGCCCGGCACCGGCGCCGCCAGCAGCGGCGTGCGCGCGCACGTGTGGGAATGGTTTCGCCCTAATCGCACGCGAAAACTCCAAGTACCCAAAGGGCACACCCTTTATTCCCATTTTTCTCTATTTAAACACTTCAAACTTCCATCCCATGGCCAATGTGGGACTAAATGCTTTTAGCTACCTTTAGTCCCCTTTTGGCTTTGAATTAGGCAAACTTTAGACTTGAATAACTCATTCATTTGAAGTCGGAATTAAACATCTGAATATACCACGTTCATCCCCAATGGAAGGAGAACACACTTCAACCATTATCCAATTGATTCGATCAATGGATCTCGCCGTAATTCAACTCAAAGATTCACATTTATTCTTCATATTTCCCAACAATCCTCCACAATGAATGGAGATTCAAGGAATTGACACACAAAGAGACTGACTCTATAGTGAAAGGTACTTTAGAAAAGAAACTACATCAGGATAGGTGAATTAGGTCTTGAATCTTCCATAGCGAAAACTTTATCAGACTTACTGGCTAATTAGTGAACTAGGTCTTGAACTGTTAGTCGTTAGTGTAAGCCAAGTCAACAAGATTCACACAGTAACTTTCCAAATCAACTTTGGTTCTCAGTTGTATCCATTTTGGCCCTGGACATTCTTAGTTTTAGAGAGTATCTTTAGGGAATAACAGCCTCCATAGAAATTCCAAAGAGCCGACCCAACTCTATTCTCAAATAGGTGATCGTCTTATTAAGAGTAGTCTACTCTACTCTACTTGTTTAGTAACAAGATATAGGCATCATTAAAAGTGTTAAGTTTATCCTTAATCTACTTGTAGAAAGCACTTGTGTGCACCTTAGGAATGGACTGGAGTCAAGCTCCTAAGTGCTTACTTGCTGAGTCAATCATAACTAGTTTTTCCTCTTAAACTTAGTTCGTGGGATCTCCAGTCGCTAAGTGAGGTTTTCATTAAGCTGACTCGGTAAGGTTAGGCTTTTAAACCCATTCCCCTCGATCCACAGTTTATACGTTCTCCACTTAAACATTTAGTAAGCGGATCCACTAAATTATCTTTTGACGAGACAAAGTCAATAGAGATAATTCCATTTGAGAGCAACTGCTTAACAGTATTATGTCTACGACGAATATGTCTAGACTTACCGTTGTATATAACATTTTGTGCCCTAGATATAGCTGCTTGATTATCGCAGTGTATGCATATAGCGGGCACTAACTTTTGCCATAATGGTATATCTTTCAAAAATTGTCGAAGTCATTCTGCTTCTTCTCCGGCCTTATCTAAGGCTATGAATTCTGATTCTATAGTGGAACGGGCAATACATGTTTGTTTGGAAGATTTTCAAGATGTCGCTCCTCCTCCTAAAGTAAATACGTATCCCTAGTTGATTTTGATTCCTCAGAATCTGTAATCCAATTAGCATCACTGTATCCTTCAAGTACAGTTGGATACTATCAATATCTCAAGGCATATTTCTTGGTATGTGATACATAACCCAATACTCGTAGTAGAGCAGTCCAATGATCATCATAGGATTGCTAGTGTATCTACTTAACTTACTTACAGCGTAAGCAATATCGGGTCTAGTGCAATTCATTAAATATATTAGATTTCTGATAATCTGAGAATACTCCAACTGGCGTACTCCAGTTCCTATATTCTTACGAATGTGGATGTGTAGGAGAAAAGGATTTATATTCTCTTTTATCCCATGATCTTTGAATCTTTCTATCATCTTATCCACGTAGTGAGATTGAGATAGACTGATTCCATCTGGTATTCTGGTGATTTTAATTCCTAAAATTACATCAGCAACCCTAAATCCTTCATATCAAAACTGTTAGATAACATTTTCTTAGTGGACTTAATAATTTCAATATTAGTCCCAAGTATCAACATGTCGTCTACATAAAGACAAAAAATGATACATGCATTTTCAACTATTTTTGTGTAAACACACTTATCGCATTCATTAATAGTGAATCCATATTTGATCATGACACTATCAAATTTCTCATGCCATTGTTTTGGAGCCTACTTTAGATCGTATAAGGATTTTTCAATTTACACACTTTATTTTCTTGGCCCTTGACTATAAATCCTTCAGGTTGCTCCATATATATTTTTTCATTTAATTCATCATTTAAGAATGCAGTCTTGACATCCATTTGATGGATATCTAAGTTATGCAATACTACAATTGCAATCAACATCCGAATGGAGGTTATTCTTATTAATGGTGAATAAGTATCGAAGTAGTCAAGTCCTTCCTTTTGTCGATAGCCCTTGGCTACTAATCTAGCCTTGTACTTATGATAGATCCATCGGGTTTTAATTTTCTTTTAAAAATCTACTTACACCCAATTGGTTTACTGCCATGAGGCAAGTTTGCCAATTCCTAAGTATGATTACTTAGTATGGATTCTATTTCGCTATTTATAACTTCTTTCCACATTTGTGCTTCTGGGGTAGACATAGCCTCTTTAAATGTTTGAGGCTCGCTTTCAATAGCATATGCTATAAAATCTGGACCAAAAGATTTTGATATTCTAGATCTCTGACTTCTTCTTGATTCAATTTTCACATTAACAATTGGTTCCTCGGGGCTTTTGTCCCTGAACGCCATCTCATGTGTTCTTTTCCCAAAAATCTTATCTTTTTCGTTTGTATGAAAAGATGTCTTCAAAGAACACAGTATCTCTAGATTCGATAATCATGTTTACATGAATATCTGGTATTTCTAATTTATGAACCAGAAATCTGTACGCACTACTATTCAATGCATAGCCTATGAATATGCAGTCCATAGTTCTTGCTCCCAACTTAGTCTTTTTAGGTAATGGTGCTAGTACCTTTGTAAGGCAACCCCACATTTTGAGGTAATGGTAGGAAGGTGTCATTTCATGTTATAACTCAAATGGTATAGACCAAGTTTCTTGTGGGGTACGGTGTTTAGAATATAATTTACAGATAACAGAGCTTCCCCCACAAGTTCTGCGGAGCTCCAGAACTTACGAGTATGGAATTGACCATCTCCTTCAAAGTTCTGTTCTTCCTTTCAGCAATTCCATTTTGCTGAGGAGTATATGGTGCTGTTGTTTGATGGATTATACCAAATTTAGCACATAACTCACTAAAATTATTTGATTCATATTCTCCGCCTCTATCGAATTTTAGGATCTTCATATTCTTGTTGAGTTGATTTTCAACTTCGGCTTTATATGTTATAAACATATTCATTGCCTTATCCTTACTGTTTAAAAGATACACATAACAGTATCTTGTACAGTCATCAATAAAAGTAATAAAATATTTTTTCCCGCCTCTAGTTGGCATAAACTTCAAGTCACACAGATCGTTATGAATTAACCCTAAAGGTTCTGTATTTCGATCAATTGAGTGAAATGAATTTTTCGCTAACTTGGCCTCAACACAAATCTCACACTTACGAATTTCTTTCAAGTTGAGTTTAGGAATATATCCTAGATTAGATAAGTTTTTTAATGACTTGTAATTTACATGCCCTAATCTAGTATGCCATAAAGTAGGAGACTCAAGCAAATAAGCAGAAGATTTTTCTTTATTTATAAGCTTTGGGTACAAATACACAGACCTTTTATCCACTACTGCAACATTGACTTTAATCAACAAGATAACCCTTTCCCACATACATCCCACCCTTAGTAAGTACAAATTTATCTGATTCAAAAATCATTCTAAATCCTTTCTTACTAAGTATTGATCCAGAGATAGATTCTTGCGAATATCTGGAACATGTAGCACATCGTTCAGAATAAGCTCTTTCCCAGATGTCCACTTCAGGATGACCTTTCTTTTTCTTTCAACCTTGGAGACGGCTGATGATCGTACATATATTTTGTATTCTTTTCATTACACTCCTACATTTATCGTGTAATAAATCTGCTAATTTTCTTATCTTAAATATCTATTTTGCAGAAGATAATAATGAAGAGAAAGAGGATTAAACCAAATAAATACCTGTTAAAATTGGATTTAAATGGATCTATTTGGTAAGCTGAGGATGATCCCAGATCTAGTTAGAACAAATCAAGGATTGGGGCAAATGTTCAGCTGAAGATCAGAGCAAATCAGAAAGATAACACCAAATGAAAACCTATAAAATTTAGATTTCTATAAATCTATTTTGGTTAGCTAAAGATAAACCGAGGATAATATCAAATACAGAGAGATAAATGGATAGAGAGAAGATCAACGGATGAGATGAAGCAAGTTTGACTCAAATTCTGACTGGATACATTTTAATATTTATCATAACTTTCGCTACCGAATCTCAAATCTGATGATTCAAGATGATCCAGAAAGCAGACTTACAGGGCTACAACTTTTATGTTGATCACTACTTCTAATACTGTCATTTGATAAGTGATATTTAGCAATCGACACGCCAACAAACTGCAAATCAGAACTGAATATCCACATTAAATCAAGTTTGGAGATAAGGAGAGGATTCAAATTCAGAAATAGCCAGCTTTCCCTATCTTCATACTCCTCTAACCTCTGCATTTCTTATATAAATACCTGCAATCTCAAAGGCAAAAGAGGACGACCAAGCAGAGATAGATTTTAGGCCAGTTTTTCATTCTTTTTAGCGTAGATTTTTATTTCTTTTTATGTAATTTTTTTCTTTGTAAGCATAGATTAGACTAAGATTCATGTAAGTAGAGAGAGAGAGAGAGAGAGAGAGAGAGAGAGAGAGAGAGAGAGAGAGAGAGAGAGACTTATATTGAGAGTAACAACGATGTAACCTCCTCCTTTCTTTCATCGTTTCTACAAGTAATCAAAGGTAACATTTTTATGCTTTTCTTATTTATATGTTCTTCTTCTATTCTACTTTTTCTCTTTTTGGTTTTGATGTATATCCAAGTGAACCTAGAAGCATCAGTATAGCCATGTTTATGTGAGTGCCACCGATATTTTATGATGATGTTCTCCTTCTCAAGATTCCGTATCATTTCATTCTTGTTCGTCTTGATGATGTAATGCGAATAGGGACTGAGCTCGATCTTATGGCTTATGCGTTGATCGCCTCCGAAGTAAGGTAAAACATGCAAGGTTTCCAGGTAAGTAATCAACCAAAGGAGGTAAGTTTTTCTTTTAGGCTTTCTTTCTTCTCTTTTAATTCTTTAGTTTATATCACCCCAATCTTCCGACCATCTTTATCACTCTTTTCAATTTCTTTATATATAATCCATTTTTCATTTTTCCTTCTCAATTTACCACTTTCTTCCTAACTTAACTATAACTATTTTTCTCTTTTTCTTTACAAGAACTAAAAGAAGAACTTTAACTATTCTTTGTAACCTAAAAGAGAACTTATTAAAAAAACTTTCATCGCTGGTCCCTCCTTGTGGATCACGACCCGTATAGCCACTTGCTATAGCGGTAGAATTGAGTACTTGCACATCTCTATTTTAAAGTTCTGAAATTCTATATTTGTGTGCAGGTTCTATCTCAATCAAATTTTGGCGTCGTTGCCGGGGACGGACGGTGAGATATTCTATCTTTAAAGTTTACATTTTTTGTTAACCTTCTTCTTTATTTTTTGTGTACAGATTTAACAACAAGAAATTCTAGCTACAGTGGATATATAAGTGGCCTTGGACTCTGCTCAAGAAAGCAGAGCCAAGAAGCCCTCAGATTTGCTACAATCCTGTGGCAATCTGAGTGAAATACTAACTTGTATTTTTTGCAGGTTGGCTGTAATGCAAAGTTTAATATCTGTAGCTATTTATTTCCTTATTTGCATCACTGTATTTACTTTTAACCTCAATAGTAAAATGATGTTTGTTAAATGCTAAAAACAGTTTAAACTTTGCATTTAGGCACGTGTCTAGTTCGTTTACATTTTACATTACTGTTGAAGAGTGCTGGAGTAAAAGATACGTTTGCATGGCATATAGTTTAGGAAACATTCTTGAGTGATTATTTGCTTGTTGAATGTTACTTTTCTTTATCCTGCACACCTTGCACAATCAATTTAAGGGCTTGTCCTATAAAAAAGATAAGGTGGGGAAGTCATTACCCTCCCTTAGCCCACAAACAATCTCCTCACTCACAAACCCAAGCCTAACTAAAAATGAGTAGATATTGACCCTAGGGACATCTTGAACTCAATTAGGAGATTATCCTAAGGAGGATGTGTTAGAATTTGACTCCTGTCAAATCAGTGTATAAGGAAAGGGATTGAGGGGCGAAACCCCGAAGGCTGGTGGTTTGGCTTAATTAGGCCCGTCGCTTTTGCTCGGATACCTCCCACCAATCTTATCCTGACCTGGCTGATTAGCTTATTGTCAAAGTCTGCATTATACCTCCCGTGGACAGTCTAACCAGTTAGGTGTCGTCTAGGTCAAAGGTCTACCCTAACTTAGTTTAGAATTTTTTTTATTTATTTGCTTATTTGTTTGTTTTTCTTTTTTTTTGTTTGACATTTCTTGTGTGATATGGCTTATAATAACAATTTTTCAATTTTAATGGTAATCCATATTACACACCAACCTCTTTTTCGGATATTACCTACTCGGCATATCATAACTTTAACCAACATAGTGTGCCGGATTGGTCTTATCCGAATCAATATAACCCATGCCCCCAATCTTATGAACATAATTTTCAGAATAATTTTAACTCTTCACAGAGTCAATGGGGATTCATCTCCTCTGAATCTAATTTTCAACCAACTTGTCCTACTTATCCACCTTGTCCATAATATTTTCAAGATTCATACTCAGTTCCACCAGTCCAAAATAGAAAATCATCAATTTTGGGAATGAGTATGCGTGAGTCAAAACAACAATCATAAAATTTGATGAACTCATAATTTCACCACCAATTCTAAAACAACACTTCATCTTTTCAAGACCAATGGCAACAAAATGATGAACCAATGAATTATGAATAGATGCTTGAAGTCATGACTCAGGCTCAAAACGCACGTAATCATGACATAGATATGATGTTCCAAACTCTACGTTCTTACCTTTTGGCCAATTCTGATGTCGCTAACCATTCTGTTAGAGCCGAAGAGTCATGTTGTTTTGGAAAACAAGGTTCCATTTCAGTACAATTATTTGATCTTACCCAAACTCCAAATTTTGAAAGTGACATTGACAGTTTGGTAAGTTATCCCTTTCCTGAAATTGAACTTGAGAATGAATATGATCATGAACCTCAACTTAGTGATTCAATTCTACTCCTGATTTAATTATGACTCTGGTGCCTTCACCTGATTTCAATCTTTTTTTTGAGTTAACATTGGATCCTGTGCCAATTCATAATGAAATTGAATCACCCATCTTTGATGATCATCATATTGAACTTGACCAATTTCATACTTTTGAAAGTCTCATTGACAAATTGGCAAGTTCTCATTTTTATGAAATTGAACTCAATGAGAAATGTGACCTAGATTCTCAATTTTGTGATCCAGATCAAATTCCCGAATCAATAGTGACTCCTGTTTTGTTACCCGACTTGAGTAATATTTTAGAGTCAGTTTTGACTCCCACATCTGTCATTCTTGAACTTGAATCACCAATATTAAGTCACATTCTATTGTGGGAAAATGAATGTGGACTGAGTTTTAACTTCTTGATTTGGAGCCACTTCCTGAACCAATCTCGACTCCTGAACCTTTACTTGACTTAAGTCATTTTTCTGAGTCGGTATTAGTTCCAATACTTCCAAAGTCCAAGTCAATCATTCCATCGTTTCAAACTCCATTTTGGGACAAGGCGGTTGACAAAATTGACTCCGAAATTAATTATGAAATTTGAAAATTAGATGGGGTTAAATTTTTAATAAAAATAATTTATGTATACATCATTTTAGTGGGTTATATAAGAGAGATTTCTGGTGGGTTCCTCCGAACTCCATGAAAAGTCGATTGGGCCGCATTTCGTGGACCAATCAGGCCACCACTGGAACCACCACCTTAAGGTAGTATTTTCCTTCCTTTCTTCTTTTTCATGCATCCATGCATTAATTCATACATTGAGGACAATGCATGAGATAGTGTGGGGGAGGGTTCTAACATAACTTAGGTTTTTCTTTTTATTAAAAAAATAAATTTTTTTTACATTTTCTTTACTTTTAAATTTTTTTTGAAAATAGAAACAATATTTTGACATATTTTTGTAAGAAATTAAGTTATTTTTAAGGAATAGGAAAATCAAAATTAGAATTTCTTATACTTGGTCAAAATAAGATTATTTGTTTGATTTTTAGGGGTAGGAAGATAATTTGTCAAAGTAATTTAGTCTTGATCTTTACCTTGATGAAATATGCATACTTCATATACTTACACACTTAGGGTTCAAAAACAAAGATTCTTATGCCTTAAAAAATAAATAAATAAAATAATAAAAGAAAAAAAGAAAAAATATAAAAGATAAACAAATATAATTATTGATTAGTTAGGTGCTTTGGCATAAGTAAGTCTTAGTATTCATGCGAAAGATGATTTGATAAGTTTGAGAAAAAATATATATATAAAAATCCTTTGACTAAGCTGGGTATTTGTGCCCAATAAAGCATAAGTATTCACGCCTAAAAATGGTTCATATAATAAAATCCTTAGTTTTGTGGCCTTGTCTGCTCAAGTCCTTAAGTCCTTGGCGTGTTTTCTCACCTGGTGCCCTAAGACCGTTTGGTTTGGGAGTCATCGATTAAAGGACGTTACATGGGCAGATTAGAAAGCCTAATAGAACTAAGGAATAATACCACTAAAATATATATATATATAAGGCATAAGAGTTAGAGTTAAAGAACCCTTAGTCAAAATTTTCACGGTCACAAGGTACATATGACTTAGGGTAAAGTAATAGATTAGATGATAAGTACAATTTGACTCCTTACTTTAATTGATAACAAATTTTTGAATAGAGACTAAGTTTAGGAATGAAAAATTCAGTTTTCCTATAACTTATAGATTACATAAAACTTACAATAATATTTCAAATATTTTTCTTTCAAATGTGTTTTCAAAATACTAACATTTTTTCCTTTCTTTATGGATTTTGTGAGTGCAATCCAATGAAAACCGTCACGAGATAAAACTCATCCTCTAGGGCTAACCTAGAGGTTTAACGGCTTGTTGTACATGCTCAGTGTAATCGCGTGACCTGCGAAAGTGGTCTAATAATTTTTGATTTAGTTTTGTTGATTTGCTCGAGGACAAGCAAAAGATAGGTGTGGGGGTGTGATCGTACATATATTTTGTATTCTTTTCATTACACTCCTACATTTATCGTGTAATAAATCTGCTAATTTCCTTGTCTTAAATATCTATTTTACAGAAAATAATAATGAAGAGAAAGAGGATTAAACCAAATAAATACCAGTTAAAATCGGATTTAAATGGATCTATTTGGTTAGCTGAGGATGATCCCAGATCTAGTTAGAACAAATTAAGGATTTGGGCAAATGTTCAGCTGAAGATCAGAGCAAATTAGAAAGATAACACCAAATAAAAACCGATAAAATTCAGACTTCTATAAATCCATTTTGGTTAGCTAAAGATTAACCAAGGATAATATCAAATACAGAGAGATAATGGATAGAGAGAAGATCAACGAATGAGATGAAGCAAGTTTGACTCAGATTCTGACTGGATATATTTTAGTATTTCAATCATAACTTTCGCTACCGAATTAATGATTCAAGATGATCCAGAAAGCAGACTTATAGGGCTACAACTCTTATGTTGATCACTATTTCTAATACTACCATTTAATAAGTGATATTCAGCAATCAACGTGCCAATAAACTGCAGATCGGAACTGAATATCCACATCAAATCAAGTTTGGAGATAAGGGGAGGATTCAAATTTAGAAATAGCCAGCTTTTCCTATCTTCATACTCCTCTAACCTCTGCATTTCTTCTATAAATACCTGCAATCTCAAAGGCAAAAGAGGACGACCAAGCAGAGATAGATTTTATGCCAGTTTTTCATTCTTTTTAGTGTAGGTTTTTACTTTCTTTTTATGTAATTTTTTTCTTTATAAGTATAGGTTAGACTGAGATTCATGTAAGTAAGAGAGAGACTTATGTTGAGAGTGACACCGATGTAACCTCCTCCTTTCTTTCATCGTTTCTACAAGTAATCAAAGGTAACATTTTTATGCTTTTCTTATTATATGTTCTTCTTCTATTCTACTTTTCCTCTTTTTGGTTTTGATGAATATCCAAATGAACCTAGAAGCATTAGTATAGCCATGTTTATGTGAGTGCTACCGATATTTCATGATGATGTTCTCCTCCTCAAGATTCCGTATCATTTCATTCTTGTTCGTCTTGGTGATGTAATGCGAATCGGGACTGAGCTCGATCTTATGGCTTATGCGTTAATCGCCTCTGAAGTAAGGTAAAACATGCAAGGTATTCATATAAGTAATCAACCAAAGGAGGTAAGTTTTTCTTTTAAACTTTCTTTCTTCTCTTTTAATTCTTTAGTTTAGATCACCCCAATCTTCTGACCATCTTTATCACTCTTTTCAATTTCTTTATATATAATCCATTTCCGTTTTTCCACCTTCTCAATCTACCACTTTCTTCCTAATTTAACTATAACTATTTTTATCTTTTTCTTTGCAAGAACTAAAAGAAGAACTTTAATCATTCTTTGTAACCTAAAAGAGAACTTACTAAAAAATGCTTCCATCGCTGGTCCCTCCTTGTGAATCACGACCCGCATAGTCACTTGCTATAGCGGTAGAATTGAGTACTTGCACATCTCTAATTTAAAGTTCTGAAATTTCGTATTTGTGTGCAGGTTCAAGCTCAATCAGCTGAGTTTCCCATGAAGCGTTGCTCATCTTGCTCTAGTTTTTGATATTCAGAGAATAATAATTTCTCAGAGCAGATGTACCGAGTAGCCCCAGTGTCTACCCACCAATCCTTATTGTTGGTCATCAGATTCACTTCTGATACCACAGCTGAAAGGCTTGGCGACGTATGGTCGGTCAGGTTTGCCTGTGGATGGTTATTCTTGTTCCTTTTGAGAAGGCTACGACATTCATTCACCTATGCCCTTCTTTGTTGCAGATGTAGCAGATTCCCTTGAAGCGCATGTTCTTGCCTTCTTGGACCTTGCCTTTGTACCCTTGGGCAGTCTTCTTCCGCTTTAAGCTTTTAGAAGTAGACGCTTTCCCTTTTGAGTCTTCAATCACATTGGCCTTGGCTTCATAGGAGTTCTTACTGCTCCTTTTATCGGACTTTCGGTTGTCCTCCTCAATTCGAAGCCTCACAATGAGATCTTCCAACTTCAGCTCCTTACGCTTGAACTTCAGGTAGTTCTTGAAATCTCTTCATGTAGGTGGGAGTTTTTCTACAATAGTAGCAACCTGAAAGGTTTCAGGTAGATTCATACCTTCGGCCTCTATCTCGTGCAAAATAAGTTAGAACTCTTGCACCTGACTGATCACAGTCTTGTTGTCCACCATTTTGTACTCCAGAAATCGTCCTACGATGAACTTCTTGGTACTGGCATCCTCAGTCTTGTACTTCTTATCAAGACTGGCCCATAACTTTTTTGCCGTTGTGATTGGATTGTAGACATTGTAAAGAGAGTCATCCAGTCCATTTAAAATATAGTTTTGGTAAAGGAAGTCACCTTGAGTCCATGCATCGACTGCAAAGACTAAGTCTCGATATGTTCCGGGTTCTGGTGGATCCTCTTGCAGGAATATGACCAGATGCAGAGTAGTCAAGTAGAAGAGCATCTTTTGCTGCCACCTCTTGAATTCTGTGCCATCAAATTTTTCTGGCTTCTCCGGCTTCCGGTTAAGAAGTGGAGCAGACATCAAAGTTTGGATCTGTATGTTTGGTGCCTTACTTGAGCTGTCTTGATTAGTCTCAGATATTTTCTGCAAGTTCAACCAGAACAGAAGTAAGAAACTTCAACTAATTATCTTAAGATTGTTAGTTTCTAGGATCAATCTGACAACTAATTAATATCACTAAAATATCACCGATCTAATTGGCCAGGTCGGTGAATATCAGGTGGGAGGTTTTCCGTTCAATAGAACGTTCCTAAATTAAAGAACGACCTTTCAATTACCTTCCTTGGTTAAACACCAATTTGTCAATCTTAATATACTGAATATCAGTATAACCCCTGTATAAAGAAAATTAATTCACTTATACAGTACTTGGAGTGAGGTACGCTTATAGCGAATCTCCTTAAGATAATTATGCCCCCCGCAACGGTGCTAACGGGTTACTGGACGCTGATCTCCCAAGATACAACACTCCTTCACGGTATTTGGATAACACTGCCAAATCACCGTATGGTCGAACCGTAATTAACCGGTACCTTCACAAGATTATTGAAGCAGCAAGACCAAGACAAATTTCAGGGAGAATATTTGTCTTCGCTTTGGAGGAGCACCCACTGTAGAGAAAGGAGAAAGGTAGAAGAATATTCTTCTTTCGAAGTCACAGGTTCAGATAACAATTCTATTAAAGAATCGGTTGAATTTTCTGAGCCTTCTTTCAGAAGGAATTTTTCAGAATCTCTTGGAAGTCGCTTCGAAATCCGAGTTGCAGAATTCCCACTTCTTGTTAGAAGTCACTTCAAACTTGAGTTGCAGAAAGCCCAGTTCAGAATGCAGAGGAAGAATTTCTTTTGCGTTATGTGTTTTGTTTCAGAGAATCGGTTCATTTCAGACAGCACCGTCTAATTGATCGCGGCGGTTTGTTAACAGCCGTTGCGCTAGGCGGTTTGGATCCGGATGGCGGAGCGGGTATGATCCGCGATAACCCATACCCGTGAGACCCGGCTCAAAAAGAACCGGACCGGGTAGGGAACCCGCACGTGTGGGCATGGTTTTCCCCTAATCGCGCGCGAAAACTCCAAGTACCCAAAGGGCACACCCTTTATTCCCATTTTTCTCTATTTAAACACTTCAAACTTCCATCCCAGGGCCAATGTGGGACTAAATGCTTTTAGATATCTTTAGTCCCCTTTTGGTTTTGAATTAGGCAAACTTTAGACTTGAATATCTCATTCATTCGAAGTCGGAATGGAATGAGAACACACTCCAACCATTATCCAATTGATTCGATCAACGGATCTCGCCGTAATTCAACTTAAAGATTCACATTTATTCTTCATATTTCCCAACACAAATAGTAGGAATTGACCGGATGATCAAGGCCCTCAATGCTCTAAGGGAAAAACTAGAAGTTCTAATTAAAAAAAAAAGAAGAAGAAAAATGACCACAAAAAGTCATAAAAGAAAAAGTGGATTAATTTTCTTTTGTTTTCTTTCTTTTTTTCAATAATGGCCACTACCCATGTCGAATAATAGGTAATATTTCAATAACGAAAGGCCTTTATAATTTATCAGAGAAGAAGTCAGATCTGGAAATAAAACCATTGAAAATGCATGGGCAAAAAAAAAAAAAATTTCCAATTGTTAATTAGTACTTCACTGGGTTACTTAGTTATCTGGCATCAGTTTTGACTTTTCATTTGTTCCAGAGTTCTGATCCTGAGTTTCTCCCCCCTATCGAAGCTTCTTTGGTTATACGTACAATATTTTCACTATTGTTCTTGTGCTTTCAGGAAACAAGGGGTTAAGTTTAGACAGTACACATATACAACCAACTAACCAAGCACCATGATCCTGCAATCATATATATGAAACTCCTATGTCCTTCTCATGCTCATGCAATTAATTGTGATAGTTTCTTCTACAGAATCAAAGGACATCTGCATTCTGTTCAAGTTGGTTGGCAGTTGACCTAGCAATTCAACCCCTCAGCATTTGCCTTTAGCTAGGGCTAAGCTTCTAGATTTGACCCCTCGGTTGGTTTGAGTTTGATATACAATTATGTTTGACTTGGACTTTGTCGTGTTAATTATCTAATTCAGTAGTTAAATATGAATAAAAGTGACGTGCAAATAATGGGCTTCTTTCCCATGAAACGCGGTGGTGAGATGTGCCTATTTTTCACAGGAAAAGAAGTAGGTCCTCAAACTCGAAAGTTCTGTTTCAATTTATAAATATATTTTGTTCTACAAACAGTCAAGTCTTGGTGCGACAGAGAAAAGAGATTTGGGGTCGAGATATTATCACGATAATCTATTTTCGGTGAAAAGAAAAAAGAAATATTAGAAAGAATGATAGTTGATAAATGCTAATGAGAAAGTAAAAGTCATTAAAAGGCTTAAACGATCTTCATTTTTTTAATTACAAAAACTGTAATCAGAACAAAAACTTCTCATATCTCACAAAAGGTTCGCATGCTGCCTCTTCCTCACGTGATTACAGTCTCAAGATCCGATGCGTCTCGAAACCTGAATCCAAATGAAAGCATATGCAGCCCTTGTCATCAAATCTAATCATAAAAAAATGACAATACAACAATTCAATGAGAAAATCAAGAAAACTCCGATTAAATTCGATGGCATAAATACTATGGCTCACCAGCGAACGATTTTGCCAGAGTTGGGCTGGCAAACGTATAATAACAGAAGAAAATTGGTCCAGATCGTGCAGTACAGTCTTTTAATGCATACTTAAAAGATGAAGTAGAATTTTTGCATAAATTTGTTCAGAATTGACCCAGGTTGTCTGCTGCTTCTCATGCATCAACAATTGAGATAGGGTCGGGGGTAACATAACATGGCGCCCAACTTGCTCAGGCCATGGCCCCTCCTCATTTCGGCTATCT
The DNA here is from genome assembly GCA_038442645.1 of Agave tequilana. Classification (NCBI taxonomy): domain Eukaryota; kingdom Viridiplantae; phylum Streptophyta; class Magnoliopsida; order Asparagales; family Asparagaceae; genus Agave; species Agave tequilana. The sequence goes on along the minus strand of JAVJIF010008481.1, from coordinate 99,909 downwards.
CTTCAATACCTTACTCAAAATACGGAAATTGATTCAAAGAAATGGGCAGAAGTAAGGAAATGAGGAAGTGTCATTTCTCACTTCCCTATCTATCCAAACACCGAAAAAGGAAAATAAGAAAACCTCTTTTCTTTTTCCTTTTTCTCTTTTACACACCCAATTCCGCACTTCCAGAATGCTACAATTAATTTTGTGGTCATGTAAATTTCATTTGTAATAAGTTGTATCTCAAAACAGTTAATTATGTGATCATGTAAATCTCACTTGCATTTTAATTATAGTCTAATTTTATTTTACTTAATTAATTTTATATTAATATTATTTTGCGGTCAATTTTATAGTCAACATTTTTCACTTTCACTTCCATATTGCCATTCAACTACCGAAAAAGACATAACATTTTTCAATCCCAACAACATCCAAACACCAAAAAATTACTAGCCAATTCTCAAGTTCTAAAGAAAGCTATTACTACTTCTTCACTTCCACCCCTAACCAGACATAATGTGGACATGGGTTGTGTGAGCTCTACCACAAAAATCATCTAACCATGCACGTGTCCATCGTCGTCGACGATAACAACAACAACAACAATATCACCAACTAACCTCATATCAAATCAAAATACCGAAGATGTTGGCTCATCCTCCCACTTCAGTCCAAGAGGCTGGTCCAATGCTAGGCCAAAAGCGTTCCCCATTGTGCCACACACAATTGATGGCTGGGTTAAGAACCTTAGTTTCTTACCAAATAAAAGAAAAAGTTAAGTAATCTGATTTTAGTAAGTATGGTTAACACTTTTTAGGTCATTGAGCGGTAACGCCAAGTGCTGCAGCACCGCTAACTGCAGCTACCACACCACCATTCTGTCACCCTCGGCGTTCCACCCGCCTCTCCGCCTGTGTGATGCCCGTATAATATCGCGACCGCGTTCCTATGTCGCATCTCACTATCATTACCGGCATGGTGCTGCGACCTGTTGGCCCAAGGTTACTATCTCCCGGTTTTATGGTTTTGATGATAGCAAAACATATGTGGTTATTTGTACTAAGTTCAAGTGTTGAAGTTTATTTCAAGGTTTTAAGAATTCAACTTCCTCTAAAGGAAGGTATTGAAGACTCAAAAAGATTCAAATACGGTATCAAAATTCAAAGCACTCAACGTCGCTAATGGAGGAGCCCGGTTGAAGCTCATAGTCACGTAGAGCCTTGTAAGATATTAGTTTGTTAAAGTGTAGAATATAATAGTTTTTGCTCAAAAAGTTACGCACACAAAAATAAGCGATTTCAAAAAATACAAATTTTGGTAGTATTAGTATTTTGCAAGTTTGATTTTGATACATATCTTATAATTTTTCAAAATTTTAAAACAAGTTTAGAACATGTATTGCATCACCAATACATTACTACATTACCCTTAAACCTGTAACATCCCCCTCCCGGAATACGTACTTAGTTGCGTATTCAGATTTTTCGATCACACTTTTTGATTTACTTCCTGTATTTATTTTGTATTATGAATTATTCATATTGAACGTCTTGCTTTGGATCCGAATTCGTGCACTCAAAGTCAGCCCCAGTCTGAATCAAGGACCTGATCCTAGTGTATTACTCGATTTGGTCTTTTCGGTATTCAGAATTGACCGATTTCAGTTTCAAACATTGTTTTCTAATATTATAAATTTTTAATGATTTTTCAGATTTTTTCTGAATTATTTTTATAAAAACCCTAAAATCGAGATTAATCAGTACCGCTGATTTATTCCTGGATTTTTAATTTACAAACAAAGTTAAATTTCAAGAAACCACTTTCATATATTTTCTTAGAATCATTTTTACTATCTTAATATATTTTCGAGAATTTTTAGAATTTAACAGATTTCGGCCAGATTTGGTGTCGACCGATATTGGCAATCGATTATAGAATTTTTAATTTGAAAATCGTAAAGAATTTTTTGAAACAGATTTCAGTAAGATTCTTAAAATAATATTCTTAATTTTTGATAATTTTTGTTGATCGTTCTGAGATACTTGATTTTCGTACGATTCCGGTATTTTTCCGAAAGATTTCCGCATCCGCAACTGAATTCGGAGAATCCGCCACTTTAATTATTTTCACTTTTCTTTCAATCAAATAATTTCTTTTTTATTTTTCTTTTCTTCCTTTTTCTTCCACCATATTTTAAAATATTCTCCATTCTTTCCATTACCTTCTATACCTTTCCAGCAAAATATCTCTTTCAAAATATCCCAAACCGCTCAATTACCCTCTCCCATATCAACTCCAAACCACTCAATTACCCTCTCCCATCATATGGCCGGCCAAGGCCACCTCATCCTCTCCTTTTTACAAAAAAACCCTTTCTTTAATTCTTTTCTTCTCCTTTAACTCCAATCCCAAATATAAAACCCTTTTCTCCTTCTTCCCTTTCCATTTATCTCCATCAAAACCCTAATGATTAGTCTCTAATTTTGTATAATTTTCATCACATTCTCATATTTATTTCATGTAAAATTCTACTAATAAAACCTTGTTTGCTTGATCCTAGGTCCATGGTGGGCAAATGAAGAAGAAGATCTAAATCACCATTTATTTGGTGATTAAAAGGCCTAAAAGATAGTCATTGACTTAAGAGGCTGGTTTCGTCAAAACCAGAGATACAAAATCAGAAACCGGGAATCCAGCCGACAGGGGGACAACCAGGTGGCGCGCAGCAGGCGGCGCTGCGTGTGCCGCCAAAGTATTGCCGCGGAAACGCGGCATATGCCGCGTTTCCGCGGCCATGTGGGCGCGCGGCGCGTCACGTTTTGGGCCAGGGTTTGTCCCCTGGCCCCCCTCATCCCTGATGCCTAGAAAAGCCCTCCTGGGTTCTTCAGTTGAGGACAACCAGAGAGCAAAGTTGTGTAGTTTGATTTTCTTTGTAGTAGTAGTTGTTGTTGTTCTTCTAGTTCTAGTTTTAGGTCTTAGCCATTAAAGTGAAAGAGAGAGTGTGTAAAGAGTTGTATTTGAAGGGTGACAAGATAATACAAGTACTACTTCTCTTCCTTCTTTCCATTTACTTGTCTTTGCATTTGCTTTTGCTTCATTGTTGTAGTGTAAACTTGTTGTTCTTTACTTCTTCCCTTTATTTGTTTCTTGTTATAGTGTAACTCTTTTCTTTTCCACTTCTTTTCCTTTGTTGTTTCTTTTCTTTTTATGGCTAACTAACTTTCTCATTAGCATGGCTAACTAACTACTAACCCACTAATTTCTAACACTTGTTTGATAACCCGCATGAGTCAATAGTGCCAAACAAGCCTTGTGCAAATGAGAGCTATGGCATCTTAAGACGAGGGTTCTAACTCTAATTTACCTACAAGTATCTACTTTCTTATACTTCATACTTAATGAGTTTTGATGATCTATGAGTTGTATACTTTACTTGTTATTGTAAGTTAGAGACATTTCCTTTCAACTTTGCCGATACCAATAGTGCACTCGAGTCTTCCCTTATTCTCGCCTTCTATCGGATCTTGAAAAGGGAATGTCCGAGTTTTTGTCGTGTAAGGCTAAGTTTTAGGATGAACTTTCACTCGATTTTCACGTGATTAGTTCCAATGCACAAGGGTTGTGTTTGCCTATGATCCATCGTGAGGCTATCTTCAAAAAGTTAGAAATTAGTGGGAGCACTTAGTAGAAAAGTTAGCCATGCATTTTTTACAACTAAAGAACCCACTTTTTACAAACCACCAAAACATTTTCCATCGATTCTTAAAAACAACTTGTCTTCACTTTTCAATTCTTTATTTGGAAACAAGAACTTTCTTTCTTTTTGAACTTTAAAGCCGCATCTAGCTTCTATCGCTCTCCCTCCTTGCCTTTTACTGATCAAATTTTGGCGTCGTTGCCGGGGAGGGAACGGCTTTATTGTTCACTACTAAAGATTGTTCTTTGTTTTTGTGTGTAGGAGAAGAACAAAGAAGCTTACTATCACGGGAAGCAAAAGAGGTGGCCAAGGACATTGCGCGAGGATTCATTTGCCCTCGGAGAAATTCGTGTAAAAGCGAGTTTTTCCGATTGAAGTACTAACAAACTCGTTTACAGCGTTGCCGAGCGCCGCTAAAAAAAAAAAATTTGCTTACTAATTTTTTAGTTTCCTTGGATGCTTCACTTATATGCATGTGTAATAAATTCAACAGAAATTCACTTGTTGCTTAATTGAAATTTGGATTAGACCTTTGCATATAGGGCACGTGTCTATTTCAATTCATTTTAATTTCTGTTGAAGAGTGCTGGAGACAAGGTACGTGTGCATTCATATAGAATAGGACCAACATTTTGAAGTGATTTACCGCTTTGAATGTTACCTTGTTGTGAATAAACTGTACACTTACACAATTGACTTTAAGGGCAAAACCCAAATAAACAAGATAAGGTGGGGATTTCATCACCCTTCCTTAGCCCAAAAACCATCTCCAAGTGCACTCACACTTTCCCAAGTCTTAACTAAAAATCAATAGACGTTGGCCCTAGGGACATCTCGGACTCACTAAGAGATTAACCGAGGTTGGAAATTGTAAGAACTTTACTCCTGCAAAATCGGTGTCTAAGGAAAGTGTATTAAGAGGTTAAGCCTCGAAAGCTCCGTGGTTTGGCGTAATTAGGCCCGTGGCTCCGCCCGGATACCTCCCCCCGAGCTTTGCCCTTTCCTGGCCGATTAGCTTGTAGTCGAGTTCCTGCAACAACCTTCCCCGGAGAATCGACCAGTTAGGAGTCGTCTAGATCCAGGTACCTTAGACTAAGGCTTGTGGTGTTTTTCTTTCTTTTGTTTGTTTTTAGTTTTTTTTCGATTGTTTGTTGTTTTCACGTTGGTTATGGTGTGCTGCATGCAAGAGTGGGTGAGAGATCCGTTAACTTCCAGATTAATAAGAAACACTTCTCTACCCTTGCATCCAGAACTAGTGATGGCGTCACTTCAGGATAGATTTTACCCGATCAGAACTTCACTTCCATCTTGCATAAAACTTCCTGAAGCAAACGGCAATAATTTTGAGTTAAAGCCACAATTCATTAACACTCTTCCCAAATTTCATGGTTTAGAATCAGAGGACGCATACTTCTTTGTTAGAGAATTTGAAGAAGTATGCCTCATGATGCGTATATCCCAGCTAGGAGACGATGCCGTTAGGTTACGTTTCATCCCTTTTTCCCTAAAGGACCTAGCTAAGAAGTGGTTGTACAGCTTGGCAGCAGATTCAGTCACGACCTGGGATGATTTCGTCAAGGCCTTCTTGAAGAAATTCTACCCCATTCACAAGACTGCCCTCATTAGGAAGAACATCATGCAGTTTAAGCAAGACCCGAGCGAACCATTTTGGAGATACTTTGAGCGATTCAAAGATCTCCTCGCTCAGTGCCCTCATCATGGCGTGGAGAAATGGCGTCAATGCCAGATTCTCTACGATGGTCTAGATTATCAGACTAAGACCCTGTTAGAAATAATGTGTCAGGGAGGGTTCTAGCAGAAGGATGAGAATCAGGGTTGGGATTTATTTGAGGACTTAGCAGAGAAAACCCTGCAATGGGAGCCAGCCTCAGAGAAACCTAGGAATTCACAATCTATAGCTTCAAGAGGAGGGCTCCTATCCTTAAAATCATCCATAGCTGCCGTGGCTAAGATTGCTACCCTAATGAGAAGGATAGAGGCTCTGGAAACAAAAGAGCCTGCCAGTGTAAACCAGATCAATCCACCACCAATTCACAATCCGGGTTGTTCGTATTGTCAGGCACCAAACCATGTTTTTGAAGAGTGCCCTGTTTTCCATGCCCAGCAAGTGCCACCGGAACACATGAACGCGGCTTACTCACGGCCGCCTCACAACCCCTACTCACAGACCTACAATCCCGGCTGGAGAAATCACCCCAATTTCTCCTGGGCCCAAAACAATCCTCCGGCCTAATTTTTCCAACAACTTTCACCATCCTACTCCTCCACCAACTTTTCCCAGTCAAGCCCCAACTTCCTCCTCCCAAGGCTCACCAATGGAAAAGAAAATCAGTATGAGGAGAGCATAGAGGCTTTCATAAAGTCCCAAACCGCTTTTATGCAAAATCAGGGACAAACTCTGAACAGTCATTCACAGGCCATATCAAGATTGGAAATACAGATGACCCAGTTAGCTAGCTCCCTAAGTAAAAGACCTAAGGGTACTTTGCCTAGTCAGCCATTAGTTAACCCAAAAACCTCTAATCAAGCATATGAAATTCAGGATCCATCGATTAACCAGTGTAATGCTGTTCACACACTACGATCTGGAAAGAAGGTAGACAACCAGGTCTACCAATAGAAAAGTCCAGTCCATCCCGATCCCACTCTTGCCTCCACCTCTGCTAGTTCCTCCCAATCCACTCCACAAACATCTGACGAGGACAAAGCTGCTGAACAAGTTCATAAGCCTGTAGCACCCTTTCCCAATAGGCTTAGGAACAACAATAAGAATATGCACATGGAGAAAATACCAGAGATGTTCAACCAGGTCAAATTGAATGTGCCACTTCTAGACGCTATCCAACAAGTCCCGGCTTATGCCAAATTTCTTAAGGATATTTGTACGAAGAAGAGAAAGACCAATGTGCCCAAGAAAGTCTTCTTGGCCACTAATATAAGCGAAATTCTGTCTGGTCCCATTCCGGTGAAATACAAGGATCCCGGATGTCCCACCATTTCCTGCACCATAGGACAGACCGAAATCAGTAGAGCGCTTCTTGACCTGGGAGCAAGTATCAACTTGCTACCTCTCTCAGTATACCAGCAACTTGGGTTGGGCGAGCTAAGCCCAACTCGAGTCACCATTCAGCTAGCTGACCGATCTGTGAAGATCCCGAAGGGGGAAATCACAGACGTCCTCATCCGGGTCGGGGATTTCATTTTCCCTATTTACTTCATTGTGCTTGAGACCCAACCTGTGTCCAATCTTAGGTCTCAAACTCCCGTCATCTTAGGGCGCCCATTCCTTGCTACAGCCAATGCCATAATCAACTGTAGGAACGGGTCCATGCGATTGACTTTTGGAGACATGACGAAGGAAGTCAATGTCTTCAATCTTGGAAGACAACCTAGGGATATCAATGATCAGATGTTTGAGGTCAATTCTATTGAAAACTTGACCAGTGAGCATGAGTACAGCACGGAGATAGAAACTGAGGCAGAGTTTGATCTGGAGGCTGAGGATTTTAATCTAGACCAGATCGTAGATTCAGCAGTGGATTGGGCATCAAGCCCCAGTGTACCCCATCCTAGGATTGAAAGCCCAGAGATTGCCTCCAATGAAGAAACACCTTCCCTAGAGCTAAAAGCCCTGCCTGAACACCTCAAGTACGCCTACCTGGGCGGAAAGGACACCTTGCCAGTCATCATAGCGTCCCACTTAACTGAGCAACAAGAGGATAGCTTAATGTCTATTCTGAAAAGACATAGGAAAGCCATTGGATGGACGATGAAGGACATCAAAGGAATAAGTCCCGCCATAGTACAACACAGAATCCATTTAGTCGATGAAGCAACCCCTAGGAGGGACCCACAACGCAGGCTTAACCCTCTCATGCAAGAGGCAGTTAAGGCTGAAATTCTGAAACTATTAGATAATGGGATAATTTATCTCATTTCTGATAGTCAATGGGTTAGTCCTGTTCATGCGGTCCCAAAGAAGGCTGGCTTTACGGTGGTAGAAAATGAGGAAAAAGAGTTGGTACAAATAAGACTGCCTACCAAGGTTCGTATTTGTATCGACTACAGGAAGTTGAATGCAGCTACCCGTAAAGACCACTTCCCGCTACCCTTCATCGACCAAATGCTTGAGCGTTTGGCTGGACATGAGTACTACTGCTTTCTAGATGGGTACTCGGGATACAATCAGATCCCCATTGCTGCAGAAGACCAGGAAAAGACGATGTTCACCTGCCTGTTCGGAACCTTTGCTTATCGGCGCATGCCTTTGGATTGTGCAATGCTCCCGCAACGTTCCAACGGTGTCCTAGTTTGTTCTCTGACATGGTGGAACGTTTTCTTGAGATTTTCATGGATGACTTCTCCATCTACGGAGATTCATTTGATCAGTGTCTTCATCACTTAGAGTTAGTGCTACAAAGATGCATTGAGAAGAACCTAACTCTAAACTGGGAAAAATGTCACTTTATGGTGAGACAGGGGATTGTCTTGGGCCATGAGATTTCGAGGAGAGGCATAGATGTGGATAAGGCTAAGGTAGAAGTAATTGCTAAGCTTCCACCACCCAAAAGCATCAAGGATATTAGATCCTTTCTAGGGCATGCTGGGTTCTACGACGGTTCATTAAGGACTTTAGCAAAATCGCGAGACCCTTAACCAACCTGCTCGCTAAGGACGTGCCCTTTGATTTCAATGATGAATGTTTCAAGTCATGGGGGAAGCTGAAGCAAGAACTGATTTCTGCACTTATCATTTCTGCTCCTAATTGGGCCCAGCCATTTGAAATCATGTGTGATGCATCTGATTCTACTATTGGCGCTGTTCTAGGACAGCGCATCGATAATAGGCAGCACGTGATTTACTATTCGAGTAGGACCTTGAATAACGCCCAACAGAATTATACAACGACTGAGAAGGAATTCTTGGCCGTTGTCTTTGCGTTAGAAAAATTCCGGCCCTACTTGTTAGGTTCGAAAACGGTGATTTTCACGGATCACTCAGCTCTAAAATACCTCATGACCAAGAAGGAAGCAAAAGCCCGACTGATTCGATGGATCCTTTTGCTTCAAGAATTTGACTTAGAAATTCGGGATAAAAGAGGTATAGAAAATGTGGTTGCTGATCATCTTTCACGAATTCCGAATGCACCAACCATCCAAGCTCCAATCAATGAGGATTTCCCAGACGAGCACATCCTAGCCATTCTTAAGGAACCCTGGTATGCTGACATCGTTAATTACCTGGCCACGGGACAATTACCTGCCGACTGGATAAAGCAAGACCAAGACCGCTTCTTTGCCCAAGTACGGTACTTCTTCTGGGAAGAACCGTATCTTTTTAAATATTGTCCCGACCAAATAATTAGACGATGTATACCCGAGGAGGAACAGAGGAGTGTGCTCAGCTTTTGCCATGACCTTGCATGCGGAGGACACTTCGGTCCTCGCAAGACTACAGAGAAGGTTCTACAAAGTGGGTTCTACTGGCCCACTTTGTTCAAAGACTCATATCATTTTTGCAAGTCATGTGCAAACTGTCAGAAGATCGGGAAAATTTCTAGAAGAGACATGATGCCCCTGAACCTAATTCTTGAAGTTGAAATTTTTGATGTTTGGGGTATCGATTTCATGGGGCCATTCCCCAACTCCTTCGGCAACCAATTCATTTTGGTTGCTATCGATTATGTCTCTAAGTGGGTAGAAACTGTGCCAACCAAGACTAATGACAACAAAGTGGTTGTCAAATTTCTCAAAGAAAACATCTCTCCCGGTTTGGCACCCCCAGAACGATAATTAGTGATAATGGATTACATTTATGCAACAGAGTTTTTGAAGCTTTGATGCGAAAATATTCCATCAATCACAAGTTATCGACCCCGTATCATCCCCAGACAAATGGGCAGGTCGAAGTCACCAACCGACAGATCAAGCTCATTCTGAAAAAGACTGTCGGATAAACCGAGAGGATTGGTCGGTTAAACTCAATGATGCCTTGTGGGCTTACCGCACTACTTTTAAGACAGTTTGGGGATGTCTCCTTATAGAATCGTGTTTGAAAAATCCTGTCATCTGCCAGTAGAGTTAGAACACCGGGCTCTCTGGGCAATTAAGCAACTCAACTTTGATCTGACCAAGGCCGGTGAACTTAGGAAACTGCAGATTTCAGAATTAGAAGAGATACGGAATGAAGCCTATGAAAATGCCCAAATCACCAAGAGCAGAACTAAACTTTTCCATGACCAAATTATAACCCGGAAAAACTTTGCACTGGGAGAGAGGGTTCTGCTATATAACTCTAGGCTTCATATTTTCGCGGGGAAGCTGAAAACTTGTTGGTCAGGACCGTTCATTGTGCGCACTGTTTTTTCACACGGTGTTGTACTTATTGCAGACCCTAAAAACAACACGGAATTTAAAGTGAATGGGCAAAGACTAAAGCCCTTCTTGACCACTGAGCCTATGAGTCCAGATGATAGTGTGCTGACTCTTTTTGCCCCATCATACACCTAACCACCACAAACAACTATTAAAAAAAAAAAAAGAAATTTATATGCTTACCCCGTGTACATTCTTTTTGACTTTTCTTTAGCCTATTCGCACTTGGCCGGCCCGAGTCCACGAAGACGGTGACATCATTTCTTTCCCCTATTTATTGCATTCGCATTTTCATATGCATTCATTGAGGACAATGCATTAGATAGGTGTGGGGGGGGGGGGGTGCTAACACTTTTTCTTTTTCCTTTATTCTTTCTTTTTCTTTTTATTCTTCTTACTTCTCTTTCTTCAAAAAAAAATCTAGATTGAAAAGAAATTTCATACTCTTTGTAAACATACCAAAAGATTGTAGGAATTACGGGAATCTTATTAAGGAATCTTTATTTTTGCCTAAGTAAACAAGAATGAATGGTTTGACTAAAAAGATAGGAGGGATAAGGAAAATAACTCATACCTTTTATTTAGCCTTAGTAGAATATGCATAATTCACACACATGCTTGGGATTTAGAGACAACTCTGAAAAAAAAAAGAAGCTGGATAATTGTGCCTCAAGAAGCATGATTACTCATGCCAAATATATATATATATATATATATATATATATATATATATATATATATATATATATATATATATATATATATATATATAAATCTTGATTTCGTGGCCTACTCCACTTGCATATTTGACCTGAAGGGTGTTTTTCCACCTGGTGCCCTAAGACCGTCTGGTTTGGGAGTCATCGGTTTGATTTGTGTTACATAAGTGAAGTAGAAAGCCTATAGGAACCAAGAATAATAAGTAAATATTAATAAAATTAAATGATATTCAAAGTTGAGTTGAAAATCCCAAGCACATCACACTTACACATTATGCATATCTATCTAAAGCAAAATAAAAAAAATGAGTTAGAAGTACAAGATCCTTCCTAAATTCAAAGAAAAATCATAGTTTCTTCTTTTATGAAGGCTAAAGTATAAGAGGACTTATGAGGGTTAAACCTAATTCTTACATCATTCGGTCATTTTTACTTAGATGATTGAAAGTTCTTTTTTATGACAAAAAAAATATCCTAACAACTAACTTCTTTACTTACTGAATTTTGTGGGTACAATCCGCTGAAAACCCTCAGGAGACAACACTCCTCCTCTAGGGGAAACCTAGAGGTTTAAAGGCTTGTTGCACATGCTCAGTGCAATCACGTCACCTGCGAAAGTGGTATAATAATTTTCTTATTTTTGTTTTGCTAGGGACGAGCAAAAAGATAAGTGTGGGGGTGTGATTAGTCTCTAATTTTGCATAATTTTCATCACATTCTCATATTTATTTCATGTAAAATTCTACTAATAAAACCTTGCTTGCTTGATCCTAGGTCCATGGTGGGCAAATGAAGAAGATCTAAATCACCATTTATTTGGTGATTAAAAGGCCTAAAAGATAGTCATTGACTTAAGAGGCTGGTTTCGTCAAAACCAGAGATACAAAACCAGAAACCGGGAATCCAGCCGACAGGAGGACAACCAGGCGGCGCTGCGTGCGCCGCCAAAGTATTGTCGCGGAAACGCAGCATATGCCGCGTTTCCGCGGCCATGTCGGCGCGCGGCGCGCCACGTTTTGGGCCAGGGTTTGTCCCCTGGCCCCCCTCATCCCTGATGCCTATAAAAGCCCTCCTAGGTTCTTCAGTTGAGGACAACCAGAGAGCAAAGTTGTGTAGTTTGATTTTCTTTGTAGTTGTTGTTGTTCTTCTTCTTCTAGTTCTAGTTTTAGGTCTTAGCCATTAAAGTGAAAGAGAGAGTGTGTAAAGAGTTGTATTTGAAGGGTGACAAGATAATACAAGTACTACTTCTCTTCCTTCTTTCCATTTACTTGTCTTTGCATTTGCTTTTACTTCATTGTTGTAGTGTAAACTTGTTGTTCTTTACTTCTTCCCTTTATTTGTTTCTTGTTATAGTGTAACTCTTTTCTTTTCCACTTCTTTTCCTTTGTTGTTTCTTTTCTTTTTATGGCTAACTAACTTTCTCATTAGCATGGCTAACTAACTACTAACCCACTAATTTCTAACACTTGTTTGATAACCCGCATGAGTCAATAGTGCCAAACAAGCCTTGTGCAAATGAGAGCTATGGCATCTTAAGACGAGGGTTCTAACTCTAATTTACCTACAAGTATCTACTTTCTTATACTTCATACTTAATGAGTTTTGATGATCTATGAGTTGTATACTTTACTTGTTATTGTAAGTTAGAGACATTTCCTTTCAACTTTGCCGATACCAATAGTGCACTCGAGTCTTCCCTTATTCTCGCCTTCTATCGGATCTTGAAAAGGGAATGTCCGAGTTTTTGCCGTTTAAGGCTAAGTTTTAGGATGAACTTTCACTCGATTTCCACGTGATTAGTTCCAATGCACAAGGGTTGTGTTTGCCTATGATCCATCGTGAGGCTATCTTCAAAAAGTTAGAAATTAGTGGGAGCACTTAGTAGAAAAGTTAGCCATGCATTTTTTACAACTAAAGAACCCACTTTTTACAAACCACCAAAACATTTTCCATCGATTCTTAAAAACAACTTGTCTTCACTTTTCAATTCTTTATTTGGAAACAAGAACTTTCTTTCTTTTTGAACTTTAAAGCCGCATCTAGCTTCTATCGCTCTCCCTCCTTGTGGATACGACCCGTATAGCCACTTCGCTACTACGGAAGAATCGCAAAAGCAGTAACATCAACCCAAACTTCCTTCTCTATTTTAGTACTTGCCTTTTGCCGATCACCTAACCACTATCAACTCTTCCTTCATATTCACCATAACCACAACAAATACAACTTCTCCAACTTCCTACCATCATCTTCCTTCTCCTCCATCTCCATTTAAACCACCACAAACTTCAAAAACTCCATCAAAACTTCCATCTTCTCCTTTTCCTTCTCCAAAACTACCACCACCACTTAACCCAACCAAAAAATCACCACTCCACCACCTAACCCTAGGTCGGCCACCATGCTTGGTTAGGGGCCGAGCCCCCCTTCTCCGGTAACATCTCCGGCAACCACTCCGGCGACCATTCCGGCGACTATTCTGGCGACTTATCCACCACCTTCACCAACGTCACCACCATCTTTTACTACGCCCTTTTCATCTCCATCTCATCTATTCTTCTCCTCTACCACCACCATCACTTTAACCATCAAAACACCACTTCACCACTACTTCAACCTCCAACATCACCTTCACCATCACCTCCTTCACTTTCCTTTCGTTCCTCCATCAAAATCCATCTCCTTCACCAAATAGCATCACCACCAATGCCATCACCTTTCCCTTCCTCTCTCCCTCCTTCTCTTTGAGGCCGACCACTACCTAGACCACTAAGGGGTGACGCACCACCCCTAGAGCCGGCAGCCACCCAAGGGCCAAGCCCCCCTCTCCTTTGCTCGCATGTGTTTTTCCTCTCCAGGGATTTCAGACGCGTATTGCTTTAAAATTGGTATTTTAGGCGAATGACTTTTCTCATAAATTAGATTTGTTTTAAAATTGGTGTTGTATTGTATTTAGTATCAGTCTGATGTGCTGGTACAGGTAGGTGCGTGTATTATGTGGACATGTCTTAACTTGTACTGGACTGATATACTATAATGCTTGTAATAGGATAGAACAACTCGTACAAGTACCTTGTATAGACTCTTGGTTTCTGCCCACTCCTGGGATGGCTACCCAATGGTTCTAGGCTTCTACCCTTAAGGGTTTCGTGGTAGCCACAGAGAGTGTGCTTAGACCCCGAGCGTACTTTGGTCCCGGGCTCTCTACTTAGCCTTCAGGCTTCACTACTCTACGGTACAATAAATATTATCACAATATAACTTGCTCGTGTGGTACTAACATCGCAGGTACTCTTGTACCGACTTTGGGTTCTGCCTACTCTCAGACTGGGTACCCAATGGTTTCAGGCATGTACCTTTATTGATTTCGTGATAGCTACCGAGAGTGAGCCTAAACCCCGAGCGTACTTTAGGCTCCGAGATCCTCCCGCTTCCTCGAAAGAGAAGTGCGCTTAGACTATCAAGTCTCTCAGCTCCGCCTGGTGCGCATAGTTAGCGCTCAGCACTTCATTCACTAAATTTGTCTAGACGAGATGCTGCCGGATTTTCTACTCTTACTTTAAGCCGAGTTGTCCCGGTAACCTCACCAAGCGCTTAGTGACTAAACACTGTTCGTTGTCTGTGCCTCCAGCCTGCTCAGCTCCGCTTGATTGTGCTCAGCTATTACTCTATCACTTACCACGTATATACTTGTTATGTTAACACTTGACATACACCTATCTGTATCACTTAACAACTGATATGTTATCACCTAACACTCGACATGCTACTACTTGGCACCTGCTCATGTTATATCACCTGCCCCCTGTTATGACATGATTTATCACTCGTTACCTGCCGGATCACTTGTCATGGTCATATTAAAATCTGATACCTGTTATGATTAACTCTCTACTCATGATTATCACATTACGGGAATGTAGTACCTGATCTCTTGTTATATACTCCTGTATGCTTGTTATGAACTCCTATTATGCTTGTTATGTAGTCCTGTTATGACCAGTTATGTTCCTACTCATTCCCGTAATCTGATAATTATATTTGATAAGTTATAAAAATGATAACTTACACAGGGAATGGGAGGAAGTGATGGATGCCGGTATGATGCCTTACTTATAGTAGTGGAATACTAAAACTGACGATTCGTGTTAGGAGAATTTCATGCCCCAGAATGCGTGTTAGGAGGATTTCAGGCCCCCAATGGCTGTATCCTGGGCGGACGGGAACTACTATAAGTATAAGCTATCAGTTCTTCATCAACTTCCAATAATCAACCTCGACTTACTTATATATGGATGTATGTGTATTGAGATGTACACCATGACGCATATCTAGATATATGGGTCAGACGAATAATAATAAAAGATGCCAACTATATATCTGTGTATGCTTTGCTGAGTTTGCTTCCATCGGGTTTTACATCAGATTTCTGGTTTATGATCATTAATATATTATACCTGCTCACATCATGTTTTACCACTTGTGTTCTATTCCACCAGTTTTCTACTCTTATCTTATCATTCTATGAGTATTTCCTGCTTGATATCACCTGCTATATATCTACCGCTTCTGTATGCTTGTGATCATGACACAGTTTTCAATAAATGATTATGATTCGATTTTATCGATACACGTGTGCTTATCTTTGCACGTCATCTGGCATTCACATCACCACTCGCGGGGGAGTTCTGACTCCCCTAGATCCTCATGTCCAGGTCCTGGAGTTTGGAGTGTGTGAATTCTCCTAGTTACTGACCTGAGAAGTACAACGGTAGCGTGGCTCCAGCAGACCGTCTAAAGCCTTATCCTTCCAGACCCCCTGCGTGTCTCTCGAGTTTTCCTTCTGTAAACTCGTGAGCGCCTCTTGTACTGTTCATACTTACATATCCCCTTTGTTTTCTCGCATTTGCGCCTATCAGTGATGTAATATTCTTGTAATATTTGTCACATCTGCTGATAACTTTGTAATTATACTCATATATTAGAATGTATAATGCACCACGTGCTTTCATACTCTGATTCTTGCCTATACTGATGCTTAGTGTATATATGTGAGGGTATTTTTGACCTGCATATATACGTCACAGTAACGTCTCCGTACCTGCGGGATCGGGGCATTACAAAACAAATACAAAATATTTTAAAAATTGTTTGAAATTCAAATTCCATACAGGAAACTATTCAGGCCATAACAGTCGACAGATGGTCGACCGGTGACCATTTCAGGCCAAATTGGTCGACCGCTCGGTCGACCGGACTTTTGGCCAAGGGGCATGCACGTTTGTGCACGTTATCGATCGACCGCTAACCATTACGATCGACCGACAGTCGACCGACTGAGAGACCCTAACTTTCAGTTAGGGGAGAGTTAGGGTCGGTCGACCGACCCGGTCGACTGACAGTTTAGGTTTCATTTTGAACTGCTAAGTGGTCGACCGCCCGATTGACCGGAGCCAACGGCTCTTTTCTGGATGACCTGTCGGTCCCTGGCCGGTCGACCGACAGGCTACCAGATGGCCATAACGGCTAGTTTTGAAATCTGTTTTGTTTTAGTAGATTCCAATGGGCATTTTTTATTTCCAAGTGTCTAAACACACCCTAAATGACCTGGTATGATTTATAAGTGATATTTATTCATTGCATATATAAATGGTTCATAGGTTTCTATTTTAGACAAGAAAAACACACAAGTTTACAAGTTTTCAAGTTTGTTTCAAAAGAGAAAAGTTTTTCTAGCTTTTAATCTCCAAGTTCTTTCTTTCTAAAGCTATTTTCAATTGGTTTTAAAACTCTTTTATTCTTTCTAACTGAATTTCATCTCTCACTTAACTTATTGAGCAACACTTCATATTCTACACTATAGGAAGTTGTAAGAGATAATATTTATAATCTTGTTAGATCACCAATTGCTTTATAACGTCAATTGGTTTTGTGCTACCTCTTGTGTAGAGGGTTGAGGTGGTAGAGTTGTGTACTCCGGTCTTGTGTAGATTAAGTTGTAATTCTTTTGTGCAAGGTCCTTTTGTGAAGATCCCTTAGAAGATAGTAAAATCCTTCATGGTGGTGAAGGCGGGGACGTATAGCAGTAGCTCGAATCTCAGAATAAATTCCTTTGCGTTTGCTATTGCTTGTGTCGTGTTCTCTATTGTTTTTTATTTTTTATACTTGTGTAATTGTTCATCTTGCATTCTTTAATTGCTTTCATTCTATCATTTTCATTACCAGTCTATACTCATCTCAATAAGGAGTCAATTGAGCACCTTAACTCATTATCTAGAGGAATCAAAGAGGAGAAGTTCTAGAGCCCTTCACGGGAAATTCGACTTCAATTCTTATTTTCAGTGACCATTAGTATAATTCATCATAAGTAGTTTTAAAATTGCATTTGATTAGCAAAACACCTATTCATCCTCCTCTACGTGTATTTCAATTGGTATCAGAGCCTTGGTCTCTAGTTTTTTTGGCTTAACAACCTTAGAGAGATCCTAATTGCTAATCACTTCTTTCACAAATTCATCTTCATCCACTTTAGTAATAATAGCCGAAGGTATTAAAATCACTCCCAAGTTTGATGGCCTTAACTTTCCTATTTGGAAGGTTAAGATGACCGTAATTTTGCAATTCTTAGGAAGTCTAGTTGTAAAAGCGGTGACTAAACCCTTTAGTGTACCCATTGGTGATGAGGACACTTAGTCCGACATTGCCACTAAGGAGTTTGATGCAAATGCTAAGGCACACTATCCTTACTTCAAGCTTTGAACGATGACGATATTGTTAGGGTCATCCATTACAAATCCGCCTATTAGATTTGGACACACCTAGTAGTCACACACGAAGGAACGTCAGAAGTTAAGAGAGCAAAAATTGATCTCTTACGTTCCCAATATGAAAATTTCACCATACATGATAATGACACCATTGATGACATGGTAACAAGATTTACTAAAATAACTAATTGTCTTACTTCTTTAGGTGATGTCATTGACAATGATCAAAAAGTAAAGAAGGTCATTCGGCCACGTACACCCTGATAGGAAGTCAAGGCTACTATATTAAAGGAGCTAAATGACAAAGAAGAGATGAAATTTATCGGTCTCATAGGAAACTTAAAACCCATGAAATGGAGAGGAAGGCAAGGAAAGAGATGGTACCACGAAAGAAGAAAGTGATCGCTTTCAAATCCACTCCCACTATCTCCGACGATGATAATGAAGAAGAGGATGATGAAGAATTCTCCCTCCTAGTAAAAAATTTAAGGAAGATATTCAACAAGGCCAAGTTTAACAATAGAAGAAGTTGACAAGAGAAAGAAGACAATAAGGTCATACACTTCAATTACCAGAAGTCGGGCCACATGGTTGCGGGTTGCGCGGAAACCAAAAGCAACCCTTCAACCTCCAAGAAGCCTTACAAAAAGAAGGCTCTTAATAAAACCACTTGGGATTAGGAAAGTGAAACCGATGAAGAATTAGATACGACATACGTGTGTTTCATGGCTAATGATAACACCTCTAAGGTAACATTCGAACCCTTACTTGATGAAAACGAATTAACAATGGATGGATTAGGAAAGGCCTTTAAAGAGTTATTTAACAACTATGATTTCCTTAAAAAGAAGTATTTAAAATTAAAAAAGAAAAAAATGAAACTCTTCATAATAAAATTGTTATACTTTCAAAAAAAAGATGATTTATCTTCCACACTCATATCCGCACAAAAAGATTTTGATGCATATAAAATTTCATGTAAAGCAAAATTTTCATCAATTGATAAAAATGGGATTTCTGTTTTAAAAGATAAAATTAACTCTTTAGGAAATGTTTAAAAAAAATATGAGTTTGATAAAGCCAGCTTGGAGGCAATGTTTCCTAAGAAACATACTCCAAAGAAGCATGTTCATACTACACATGCTCATCATACCACACATACCACACTTCTAAATCATAACATATACATACACATCATGTGAGACACACTACACACGCTAAGCATGTTCACACGCCACACTCCCATCATGCTTTTATTTATGGTAGAGTTTATTCATGCACTTATTGTGATTGAAAAAGTCACTTAGCCAAATTTTACTTTGATAAAATAAATGCTTCTAATGATCACATTTGGGATCAAAATGCTAACATTAAAGGACCCAAGAAAATTTGGGTACTAACATCAACCAATTTGTTACTTGATATAGGTACACTTTAAGGCTCCATGACGTAGGGAGCGGTGGTAGCTTGATAGCGGTTGCTCAAGGCATATGACGTGGGATATCAAAAATTTTGTAACCCTATTAAGAGACCATGAAGGTGGCACCGTCACCTTCGGAAGTGATTCCAAATAAAAAATTATCGGTATAGATAACATTAAAATTGGCTCATCTCCCTTAACTAAAAATGTTGTTTTAATTGATGATCTAAAGCATAACCTCTTGAGTATTAGTCAACTTTGTGATAGAGGTTTTAAAGTGGTTTTGATGATTTAACTTGCAATATTTTAGATAGACAAACCAATGTATGTGTACTTTTCAGTTTTCGTGAAAATAATGTGTACATGATTGATATGTCAAATTTACAATCCAATACTACATGTTTAAATGCCTTTAATGAAGACTCTTGGTTATGGCATAGGAGACTAGGCCATATTTCATTTGACCAACTATCTAAAATCAATAATAAGGAAGTGGTGAAAGATATTCCTTATTTGAAATTTGAGAAGGACCGCATTTGCCATGCGTGCCAACTTGAAAAACAAACCAAGTCCTCTTTCAAAACAATCAAGGATATCATAACATCAAGACCCCTGGAGTTAATTCATATGGATTTGTTTGGTCCAACTAAAACCACAAATCTAAGTGAAAAAACTCTTAGCTATCTTTAGGGAATCTCGGTTTGCTGATGTAGTGAACTACTTGGTCACAAACCAAACTCCATCTAATTGGTCTAAAAATGATGTATACCGACTTTTATCTCAAGTCCGCTATTTCTTTTGGGAGGAACCATATCTTTTCAAGTATTGTTCTAACCAAATCATTAGGAGATACATTTCCAATGAAAAAATCAAGAGTGTATTGTCTTTCTGTCACGGTGGACACTTTGGTCCTCGCAAGACTGCTGAAATTGTGCTACAAAATAGGTTCTATTGGCTCGCTTTATTCAAAGATGCCTATTAATTTTACAAGACGTGCCCTAGATGTCAAATGGTAGGAAGGATCTCAAAACAAGAAATGAAGCCCCTCAACCCAATTCTAGAAATAGAACTCTTTGATGTTGGGGGCATCGACTTTAAGGGTCCATTTCCTAATTCATTTGGAAACTAATATATATTAGTTGTAGTGGACTATGTGTTCAAGTGGATAGAAGCCATTCCAAGTAAAACTAATGATAACAAAGTTGTCATATAGTTTTTTAAAGAGAACATTTTCTCGCGCTTCGGAACCCCTCGTGCTATCATCAGTAATAATGGTACTCACTTTTGCAGTAGATCTTTTGAAGCTCTTTTACGAAAGTATGCCATAACTCACAAGTTTTCCATACCATATCATCCTCAAACCATTGGGCAGGTGGAGATCTCCAATAGACAAATCAAGCTTATTTTAGAAAAGACTGTGAATTAAAACTGGAAAGATTGGTCCACAAACTTATAGATGCCCTATGGGCCTACAGGACCTCTTTCAAGACAATTTTAGGAATATCTTCTTATAGGTTAGTGTTTGGGATGGCTTGTTACCTACCTGTTGAGTTAGAGCACCGGGCCTTATGGGCAATCAAGCAGCTAAATTTTGATTTGAAGAAGGCCAGTAACCTTCAGAAATTACAAATTTTCAAATTAGAGGAGTTGAGAAATGAGCCTATGAAAATGCAAAGATCACAAAAGAGAGTTAAAATTTTTCATGATAATCATATCATAAGGAAAACATTTGTCCTTAGACAAAAAGTCTTACTCCATAATTCTAGGCTTCATCTTTTTCTAGGAAAGTTAAAATCAAGATAGACTGGGCCATTCATTGTTAAATCCGTTTTCCACATGGTGCTGTAGAGATCAGTGACACCAAGAATGGGAATGACTTTAAGGTAAACGGCCAAGGCCTTAAACTTTTCTTCAAATTGGTGTCGGTAAATGAAATGGTATAGATCTTTTTGAGCCAGTGAATCAGTAACTTTACCTCTTTAACATTTCATTTCATGCATTTATACATTTCTTTCATATATTGGGGACAATGCCATTAGATAGGTGTGGGGAGGGTTCTAACATGATTAACATAACTTTAAATATATATATATATATATAATAATAATAATAATATATAAAACTTTTTGAAAAAGGAACAATATATTGACTTATTATTTTTAAGAAATTAAGTCAATTTTAAGGATTAGGAGAATCATAATTAGGTTTTCTTATGCTTGGTCAAAATAAGATGATTTGTTTGATTTCTAAGATTAGAAAGAAAATTTAGAAAACTAATTTAGTCTTGATCTTTATCTTGATGAAATATGTACACTTTATACACTTACACACTTAGGGTTCAAAAATAAAGATTCTTATGCCTTATATAAAAAAAGAAAAAAATAAAAAAGAAAGAAAAAAGAAAAATATGTATTAAATCCTCTGATTAAGTTGGGTACTTGTGTCTAATAAAGTATAAATATTCAAGCCTAAAAGAGATACATTTTAGTTCTGTGGGCTTATTTGCTCAAGTGCTTAAGTCCTCAGAGTGTTTTCTCACCGGTGCCCTAAGACTGTCCAGTTTGAGTGTCACCGACTAAAAGGCTCGTTATATGGGCAGATTAGAAAGCCTAATAGAAGTAAGAAATAATATCACCAAAAATATAAATAAATAAGGCATAAGAGTTAAAGTTAAAGAACTCTTAGTCAAAATTTCACGGTCATGAAGGTGCATATGACTTAGGCTAAAGTAATAAATTAGATGAAAAATACAATTTCACTCCTTACTTTGATTGATAACACGTTTTTGAATAGAGAGAAAGTTTAGAAATGAAAATTTTCCTTTTTCCTATAACTTATAGGTTTACTTAAACTCTTACAATAATACCTCAAATATTTTGTCTCTTTTCAAAATGCTTTTCGAAAATACTAACACTTTTCTCTTTCTTTATGGATTTTGTGAGTGTAATCCACTGAAAAGCATCACGAGAAAAACTCGTCCTCTATAGGTAACCTAGAGGTTTAACGATTTATTGTACATGCTCAGTGTAATCGAGTAACTCCGAAAGTGGTCTAATAATTTTCTAGGACTAGTTTTGATGTTTTGTTCGAGACGAGAAAAAAGATAAGTATAGGGGTGTGATTGGTCACCTATATTGCATATATAATGTCACATTTCCATAACTATTGTCTAATAAATCATGTATTTAGTCTTATATTTTTTTTTTTGTAAAATACAGGCCCATTACTAATGGAAGTAAAAGAAAATTGAGCCCATAAGGCCGCTTTAAATCTGATTTAAATCTAAATTAAAGAAGGGACAAATATTCAGGAAAATAAAGATGATTCCATTTGAAGATCAATGGAAATCAAGGAAGATAAAACCGATTGAAAATCAATTAAATTCATATTTTCATAAAATCTAGTTTGTTAACTGAAAATCAATGAAGAATCATCAAAATCAGAAGGTCAGAACAACAAATATTTTAGGACAAATGGAAAGAGAAGAAACCCACGCAGATCTTGACCCCTGATGTGGCCAGATCATCTTCTAAGATCTTACCGTAGGGCTTGTTCTTGATGCACCATTAAAGAACATTTGCCATACATCATCTTCTAAGATCATATTGGCTTCAATAATCTCGTCTGGAATGTCCGTGTGTAGCTCCAAATTTTTCGGATCTATATGGGCTGAAAATCTGCGAGAACTTGATCTTTGACTACCTTTTGGGGAATAAAAGTCATGTCATATTGAGACAGCAGAATAGCCTCATTGGCCATCTAGAGTTCAAGAAATCTGGCTTCGTCATGAGAATACGCGGGAGATTTACTCTTGAAATGACATGCATGTTCACAGCCTTCATTATTCTTCTAAGCCAGAAGAGCGCCCAAGGAGTTGCCCATAACTCATATATAGAGCAAGAATAATTTTCTCAAAAAGGGGGCTATCAGGACCAGAGGCTTGGTGAGGTACTCCTTGATACTCTCAAAAACCTTTTGGTAAGCTTTCCCATATGAAGGAAACGCCTTTATTCAATTATCGTGTGAACGATTGGCAATGGCCCGAAAGATTTGCTATAAATCTTCGAATGTAGGCGAGTTTGCTTTGTAGACCTCTGAGCTCTTTGAGGGTCTTCAGAGGTTGCATGCCCTGAATGGCCTTGACTTTTTCAGGGTCAAGGTGAATTTCTTTAGATGTGACGATGAATCCAAGGAACTTACCACTCGACACCCCTAAGAATGACTTGGTTGGGTTCATCTTCAGCTGGTGAGCCCGCATAATATCGAATAAAATTCTCAGGTCATCGATATGGTTGCCTTGCTGTGACTCTTCAATGTAATGTTATCAACATAGCATTTTATCGTTTTTCATAGATGGTCATAGAAAATTATGCTCATGACATATTGGTAAGTTGCGTCCGTGTTCTTCAATCTAAAGACATTACTGTGTAATAATATACCACCACTGGTATTCTAAATGATATATGCTTTTCATCATCCATGTGCATCTTAGTTTGATTATATCCTAAAAATCCATCAATGAAGAATATCCTTTCGAAACCACGTGTATTGTCAATCATGACATCGGTGATGGACAATGAAAATTCGTCCTTAGGACAAGCTGCGTTGAGATCATGGAAGTCAATACAAATTCTGATTTTTTTCATTTTTCTTGAGCACAGGGATAATATTAGCAACCCAGTTTGGGTGTTGTTCTTCTCGTAATGAAGCCGCATTCGATGAGTTTATGAATTTCGGCTTCGATTGCTTCCATAATGTTGGGTCAAGACCGTCGTTATTGCTGCTTAAGCAGTTTGGCATCCGATTTGATATTGAGACGATGCATAGCCACCTAAGAATCGAGGCCAGGCATGTCTTCATAGCTCCAAGTAAAAACATCAATATACTCCCCTACGAGGGATATAAAATATTGCTTCTTTGTTGGCGACAAGCTTCCGCTCATAGAGATGAGCTTTGGATGTGCTTGATCACCTACGTCAACTTTGATCACTTTCTTTTCAGTCAGAAGTTTGTGCTATTTGAAATGCTTTTCTATTGAAGATCAAGTTGTTGAGCCCAGGATCATCGTCGAATGGCTCAATGTCTTTGTCTTGCTCTGCTTAACTATAGATGTCATGTTGGTAAAGAATTTTTTTGAACACTACCCCCACACTAATATCAGAGTCCCAACTGGACAAGTCTGATGATTGTGATGATAAGGACTTATCAGCTCTGGTCCTGATTTAGGAGGTGGAGTGACATATCCCACCCCCTGTGTGCGGTTATAATAGTTGCTGGTTTTCCTTCTAGTATAAAAGGTTGCAAAAGTATACACTGCCCGTTCCCAAAATTCAAACCACCCCGCAATTCAAGTTGTACCCCATTCTTTTCATCATGTTATGTGCAAACCGTGCGTAATGAAAGAATTATAGGGGTTCCAAGTTGTCATCTGATTCCCTGGATGTTGTGGCCCGAGCTTGACCTCTGCCAAATATAATTGGTGATTGGTTCCATTTAGAAGGAGGGTCAAATGAAGACAGACCCTTCATTGGCCTCTATATGCGTGCATGCCATTTTCGAGATGGGTAAAGGCATATGTAGGGAACTAATACCGATAGATTTAAATATATTCTCAAAACACAAAGAGTAATCAAAAGCAACATTTTCATTAAGGACCCACTCGCCCTCATTTTTGGCGGGATTATTGCAATCAGGGTATCTAGATACACTACAATTGGTTCCATATTAAAGATACCTGGCGCATTTTCTTCTAATTTTAAGTCCGCCTCTTTGCCACTGTCGATGTCATCAGGCAACGGCTTCTTCATTGGCTCATTATCCTCCTGGTAGAGTAGCAAATCAGTGAAGTAATTTTCTACTCTTTTGAACAGCTGTATTTCATTGAATACCATTCGAACCACAGCATTATCACCTATGTATTTGAAGCAGTGGTGCAATGATGGAGGGACAATCCAGTTGGAGTGGATCCATGGTTCTCCTAGCAAGAAATTGTAAGACGTGTCAGTGTCGATGGCGTAATACATCACTTCTGATTTCAAATCTCCAATTTGACATCAGAGACGAATCTTTCTCAGAGGGTGATTACTCTCAGTGTTAAAGCCATAGATGGTTGGAGTAGTGGTTGACAATCTGCTTAGTGGGATGCCAAAGAAGTAGAGAAGCCTCTTCGGGATGATGTTGAAAGCAGACCCCGAATCGACTTGGATCCTTTCGATGCATGTAGAGCCAATGTACCTAGTATAGTACAAAGGTCAATCATCTTTATTATCTTTGAGGAGCATGTCATCATGAGTGAAGGTGATGGATGGCACCTATCGTTGCACCAAATGAAATTAGGGATACAGAGTCCCGTTGTCATTAGTAGGGAGTGCTGGCACTTATGTCAGAAAGGACTCTGAGTTGGATAGTGCATCCCTAAGCGCCTCTCTTATCTCTTTTGAGAGGCAAGATAGCTCGTATAGAGTGATACGAGGTGAGATATTGGTAAGCTTGCCAATATATCGAAGCAAAAAGACGCATTGAGCCCCTTTGAAGGATCTTTTTTCAATGATTTATCGAATTGGATCTCCTTTTGCTTCTCTTTGCTTCAAAAGAAATTTGACAAGTGTTTTGTAACTTTCTTTTGGAGATTTCTTTAGCAGTTGGGTGTATGAATTCGACTGGGATTCTACCATCTATTTCTCTTATAAATATCACCTTAGAGGTAGCAGAGGGCTATCTCAGAATTATTCTAGAGATCATAATTTAGAATTTTTTTAGTTAATTTTTCAAATTTCTTTTGTAATTTCTTAGGGTTTATTTCAAGTTTTGATTTGAAAAGGAGGAAGCTCTTTGTAATTGAAGGTGACTGTGTCAATAATAAGGTTCTTCTATTCTTCTTTGCAATTTCTTTTCTTTGTTATTTATTTGCTTTCTCTTTATTATCATGCACTTTTTTTTTACCATTTAATCTCCATCATGTGTAGCTAATTTATTCCATGGCTTGTTAATCTCTACGCACCACTTCTTCTAGCTCTATATTAAATGATCGATTGAATCATATGCATGCTTAACCCCTAGAATAGGCTAATGTTCTTGAAGGCACATAACAGTCACTAATAAATTTATTATTTGCTAATATTAGTCAATGATTTTTTCTTATTCTATGCTTAGATTGCCTTGATAGTTTAACATTGAATTCTTCTTATTCTTCTTATTTTATGCTTGGAAAGCTTTGATAGTCTAATGGTAGGTCTTGAATAATGATTATTTCAATTAGAGTTTTTCCATCTTATATATCTTACTTGACCTAAATACAGCTCTAAGGTGTAACTTTTATGATCCAAAATGAAGTATGTTCTATAATATGTTAGTAAGTTAGTGGTGGTAAATGATTAGTAAGTCGTATTCTTTAATTCTTTTAAAAACTCTAATGTCTAAATCAAATTCTATCTTCATATTTCTACCTCACACTTAATATAGAATTTTTTTCTTTTTCAAAGAAAAACTATTTAACCAATTTAATGTTCAAAAAGATACAGAAATGCTTCCATCAGATCTCTCCCTGAGGATCGACCCACATAGCCATTGCTACCGCGATTAAATTGCAAGAATTCAAAGGATAACACAAATCTGATAAACACTTCCTTGAACAATGTCTTTTTGTCAATCAAATTTTAGCGTCGTTACCGGGGAGAAAATGATATTTCTTTTATTTACTAGTTGATTAATCTTTCTTCTCTATTTTTTGTGTGCAAGGGCAGATTATAGGAAATTGGCAATTGGAGACACCAACAAAGGCTTTGTGACTTTGCCCAAGAAGGCAAAGCACCTGACTCACCACCAAGCCACAATTTCACGGCTATATAGTAGAGTTAGTCACCCTGATTCTTTGCAGGGTGATTGAATTACACTTGTAAAGCTTCTGTATATAGTTGTTATATTTTCATGTTATCCTGTTCTATTCACTAATTTTAATCCAACAGTAACTCATGCTTGTAATTGCTTAATAAACGGTTAGACTTTGCATCATAGGAATTCATTTAATTTGATTCTTTTCATTACTGTTGAACAGTACTTGAGATAAGGTAAGTCTGCATCATATCTAGATTAGGTAACTGTAACGCCCCAATCCCACGGGTGCGGAGACGTTACTGTGACGTATATATGAAGGTCAGAAATACCCTCACGTATATACGCTAAGCATCAGTACAAGCAAGAATCAAAGTACGAAAGCACGTGGTGCATTATACATTCCAACATATGAGTACAATTACAAAGTTATCACAAGATGTGACACAAAGTTACAGGAATATTACATCACCTGATAGGCGCAAATGCGAAAATACAAGGAGGCATACAAATAAACAGTAGAAAAGACGCTCACGAGTTTTATAAAAGGAAAAGTCGAGAGACGCGCAGGGGGGTCTGGAAGAATAGGGCTTCAGATGGTCTGCTGGGGATCCACGCTACCACTACGCATCTCTGATCAGCAACTAGGAGAATCAACAAGCTCCATACTCTGAAACCTGGATATAAGGATCCAGGGGAGTCAGAACTCCCCGGCGAGTGGTGATGCTAATGCCAAATGGCGTGCATAGATAAGCACACGTATATCGATAAAATCAAATCATAAACATGTATTGGAAACTGTGTCGTGAGCACAAGCATACAGAAGTGGGTAGATATATAGCAAGTGATATCAAGTAGAAAATACTCATAGTATGATAAGATAAGAGTAGGAGACTGATTGAATAGAACACAAGTGGTAAAGTAGGATGTAAGCAGCTATGATATAATAATCATAAAACGAAAATTCGAAGTAACACCCGATGGAAGCAAACATGGCAAAATATACAACGGATACACAATTGGAATCTTTTATTATTATTACTCGTCTTACCCAAATGTCTAGATATGTGAACTAGCTCTCAGCACACATATATCCACATCTGAGTAAAACAAGATTGTTATTGGAAACTAACGGGGGGGTATCGACGAACAATGTTTACTGTGGGTCCCATACTTGACAGTCCAGGGCATTCCATTGCCGGTGTATAGAGCCAACCGCAAGGCCTACAAGAGGTTTTATAGGATGCCCTTTTCAAGATGGTACCAGGAAGGAGGGAGCCAACACTCCCCTCGGTCGCCTGGAGGCCCTCAGGTCAGACAGGAAGTTTTAGTTGCACAATATACCTAATATCACTGTAAACACGAACATATATTGATATCCGTAAGTTTTCCCTGACCCGATGTAAGTTGTCCAGTTTTATGATTTATTAGATAATTATCAGATTTCAGAAATGAGCAGGAACAAGACAGGAATATTAGGAATACAAGCGTGTCAGGAGTACTGTTTGTACTAGAATATATCAAGTTGTAATCAAAATGTCAGGTCATCATTCCCGTTATCGTGATAATTATAAGAGTCAAGTATATCATGCAAGGTTTCAAGTGCTAGCATGACAGGAGGGTGATATTAGGCAGGTGTCAAGTATTAACATGTCAGGTGTAACGGGATAACACATCAGTTGTCAAGTGATACAGACAGGTGTTAGGCATTAGCATGTAAATGACAGGTATTAAGTAATAGCATGTCAAGTGTTAACCTATCAAGCATGTATATGGCAAGTGATAGAGTAATAGATGAGTACAATCAAGCGGAGCTGAGCAAGCTGGAGGTACGGACAGCGAACAGTGTTTAAAACTAGAGCGCCTCGTGAGATTACCCAAACGACTCGGCTTAAAGTGCGAGTAAAAAATCTGACAGCATCTCGCCTAGATGAATCTAGTGTTAAAGTACTGAGCGCTAAGTATGCCTGCCAGGCGGAGCTGAAAGACCTGACGGTCTGAGCGTACTTCTCTTTCGAGGTAGTGGGCGAGAGCCCGGAGGTTAAAGTACGCTCGGGGTCTAAGCGCACTCTCGGTAGCTACCATGAAACCCATAAAGATACAGGCCTAGAACTATTAGATAGCCAGCCCGAGAGTGAGTAGAAACCCAGAGTTGGTACGAGAGTATCTATACAGATGTTAGTATCACACGAGCATACAACAAGCATGATAAAATCTACACTACCATGGAGTGGAGAAGCCCGGAGGCTGATAGGGCCCGGAGGTTGATAGGGCCCGAGGCCAAGTAGAAAGCCTAAAAGTTGAAAGGGCCCGGAGGCCAAGTAGAGAGCTCGGGGGCTAACGACCACGAAGGGTTGGCCACACATGGTATAATGCAGCAAAAAAATACATCACAGGCATGGTATATGTGCAAGAAGTAAACTATCCTAGTACAAGTATTCGTCACAGACATATACATGTACAATCACAGGCACTTGGCCATATACAAATACAGGGGCATCACCGAATACAAAGTATATTTAAATACAAAATAAATACATGTCGACCTGACGAAGCGGGGAAACTCAAATCAAGGTAAAGACACTCGCCTAAATCTCCAAAAAAGCCAAAAACTCTGAAATCCCTGGAACTTGCGCATGCGTTACAAATATATTAAATAAATATATATATATATATAATTATTTTACAGAGAGAAAGAGAAGAGGAGAAGAAAAGAAAGAGAGAGAGTTAGAGAGAGAAGAGGGAAAGCTAGAGAGAAAGAGAGAACTAGAGAGAAGGAGAGAGCTAGAGAGAAAGAGACCTATAGAGAGAAAGAGAGAAACTGAGGAGAGAGAGGCATAACTGGAGAGAGAAAGAAAGAGGGAGACGGCTAGAGAGAGGAACGGAGAGAGAGGAGAGGAGAGAAAATTAGGGGGAGAGAGATGAGAGAGAGAAGGTTGAGAGAGAGTGTGTGTGGAAGGGCTACTCACGCAGCCCCTGAACAAGGGGTCCACAGCTCCCCGTGGGCCCAGGGGGCCTGGCTGGCCCTCTACCGGCCACCGAACTGGCCGACGGCGGCGCCCAACAGAGAAAGGAGGGAGAGAGAGGCAAGGGGAGAGAGATGGAAGGAGAAGAGAGAAGGAGCGACTCTGCCTATGCCCAGGGGGCCAGGGGCCCCCTGGTCGCACATAGCCGCCGGCGACGCGCCGGGCGCCGGCCACCCAAAGAAAAGAAAGAAAAAGGAAATAAGAAGAAAAGGAAGAAGAAAAGGAAAAGAAAACGAAAAGAAGAAGAAAAAGGAAAGAGAAAGAGAAGGGCTCGCCATAGTGGCTGGGGCGGCAGTGGAGTCTGGCCAGAGGTGGTATCGCCTGGTGTGGTAACCGGATCTTGGGGAGGAAGAGAGAGAGGTAGAGTGAGAGAGAGAAATTAGAGAGAGTTAGAGAAAGAGGGTAAAAGGAGAAGAGAGAGAAAGAGAAAGCGAGGAAAATAGTTGAGAGAGGGAATTTTGGGAGAGAGATGAAGGAGGAGGAGATGGGGGAGCTGCGCTATCGTTAACCAAGGAAGAAGAAAAGGAAAGAAAAAAAGAGAAAAAAAGAAGAAAGAAAAAGAAGAGAAGATATTTTGGGGGGGAAGATATTTTGCGGTTTGAGTGGTGGAGGAAAATAAGGAATAAATGAAAAGAAAAGGGAAAAAAAGAGGATAAAGGAAGTGGATGAGAAAAATGGGGAAGGATAGAAAAAGAAAGAAAAGAAATTATATAGATAATACTCCAGATCCGGAAAAATCCCAAAAACACCAAAAATACCAGAAAATTGGACTGCTTCGGAAAGGTCTCAAAAAATTCTTAAAAATAGTAAATATTATTTTAATGTACATGGTGAAATCAATTTTCATAAATAAGATTCTATTTTCTAATTAAAATCCTAGAGTCAACTATAGATACCGGTCTACACCAGTTCGGCAGGATTTTAATAAATTCTGAAAAATCTTAGAAAATACATTAAAGAAGAAAATATGATTCTAAGAAGTAATATAAAAGCAAAATCTAAATATTAAACTCTAATTATAAACTAAAAATCCTAGAATCAACTAGCAATACTTGCCGACACTAAATCCGGTGGAATTTTGATAAATTAAGAAAAATCTCAAAAAAAGTATTTAGATAGAAAATATAGTTTTAAGAAATAATAGAAAGCCTTTTCTAGAAATTCATCTCCATTTGTAAATTAAAAATTTGAGAATCGGTCAGCGGTACTTGTCGACACCGGTTTTGAAGATTTTCAATTTAATCCAGGAAAATTTCAGAAAATTATAAAAAATCTAGAATATTAGAAAATAATATTTGAAACTGAAATCGATCAAATCTGATTATCAGAAAGACCAAATCGAGCAATACTCTAGGATTGGGTCCCGGTTCAGACTGGGGCTGACTCTGAGTCCACGAATTTAGATCTAAAGTAAAACGATTATATAAATAATTCATAATATAAAATAAATACCGAAAATAAATTAAAAAATATGATCAAAAAATCTAAATATGTAACTAAGTACGTATTGCGGGAGCGGGGAGTTACATTCCATCCACCTTACAAAAATTGCATCCTCGCAATTTCGATAAGGGGTAAAATGAACGCGAAGAGGACAAGGACGGAAATTATACTAGTTAAGATATGAATAACTAAGGGTAAGTCTCCCAAGTCGACTGAAAATGATTGTAATATAGATATCATCTGCCATTCCTGCTGTATAAATCTTTGAACGCTATTGAATAATGCTGACCTGATAACACTGTTTTTCAATAGAATCCTCGCTGTACTGTATACTTGATAGCTCTCCGAGAATAAGCCAGAATACTGGAGATAATGAAAACCCCGATAATACTGAGCATAATAAAGAAGACCGATAATTAAGAATTCCAAATACGAGGCATCGATCACTAGCCAAGAATATAGAATAGTCGTAGAGAAATCTGAATACGAACTTCTGAAAGATAACCTGATCATGGATCAATTCTGAGAATGCCCAAACTTCATAGAGTTAGCCGAAGAGATCATATAATAGCTCAGTTCTGCCATCCACTACTACATCTCTAGTCTATTCATAACTTAAGTTGGTATAAAAGCTATGAAAAATCAAAACAGTGAAAAGATGGAAAGGATTGGGAATCAAAGAAAGGATGATCAAGAAAGAATAGATAACTCTGTACTTGTAGTTGGACTGTATAACTGGAATTTGCGCATTCCAGTTGCAAATTTCTTTACCATTAATTTGCGATCTGGACGTATTGAGGATGTGAGAGTCTAGGCTCTGATACCATTCTGTAATGACCCAAACCTGCGGGTATGGAGACGTTACTGTGACGTATATACGCGGTCAGAAATACCCTCACATATATATGCTAAGCATCAGTACATGTAAGAATCAGAGTACGGAAGCACATTATGAATTATACATTCCAACATATGAGTACAATTACAAAGTTATCATAGAATGTGACATAATATTACAAGAATATTATAACACCTGATAGGTGCAAATACGAGAATATAAGGAGGTATACAAATGAACAGTACAAAAGACGCTCACGAGTTTATAGAAGGAAAACTCGAGAGACGCGCAGGGGGCCTAGAAGAATAGGGCTTCAGACGGTCTGGTGGGACGCGACCGCTGCGCATCTCTGATCAGCAACTGGGAGAATTTACAAGCTCCAAACTCTGAAACCTGGACATAAGGATCCAGGGGAGTCAGAACTCCCTAGCGAGTGGTGATGCTAATGCAAAATGGCGTGCATAGATAAGCACATGTGTATCGATAAAATCGAATTATAAACATGCATTAGAAATTGTGTCGTGAGCACAAGCATACAAAAGCAGGTAGATATATAGCAAGTGATATCAAGCAGGAAATACTCATGGTATGATAAGATAAGAGTAGAAGACTGGTTGAATAGAACATAAGTGGTAAAGCAGGATGTAAACAGCTATGATATAATAACCATAAAACTGAAAATCCGAAGTAAAACCCGATAGAAGCAAACATGGCAAAATATACAACGAATAGACAATTGGCATCTTTTAATATTATTATTGCTCGTCTTACTCAGATGTCTAGATATGTGACCTAGCGTCCCAGCACACATATATCCACATCTGAGTAAAGCAAGGTTGTTATTGGAAACTAACGGGGGGTATCAACGAACAATGTTTACTGTGGGTCCCATACATGCCAGGGACCACGGTCCAGGGCATTCCATTGCTAGTGTATGGAACCGGCCGCAAGGCCTAAAGGAGGGTCTTATAGGATGCCCTTTTCAAGATGGTACCAGAAAGGAGGGAGCCAGCACTCCCCTCGGTCGCTTGGAGGCCCTCAGGTCAGACCGAAAGTTTTAGTTCCACAACATACCTAATATCACTGTAAATGCGAACATGTATTGATATCTGCAAGTTTCCCCCGACCCGATGTAAGTTATCCAGTTTTTTGGTTTAGACAATTATCAGATTTTGGGAATGAGTAGGAACAAGCCAGAAATATCAGGAATACAGGTGTATCAGGAGTACTGTTTGTACTAAAATATATCAAGTTGTAATCAAAATGTCAGGTCATTATTCTCGTTATCGTGATAATTATAAGAGTCAAGTATATCATGTCGGGTGTCAAATGATAGCATGACAGGAGGGTGATATTAGGCAGGTGACAAGTCATGTCATAACAAGGAGCATTTGTCAAGTAGTAACATGTCAGGTATAAGGGGATAACACATCAGTTGTCAAGTGATACAGAGAGGTGTTAGGTATTAACATGTAAATGACAAGTATTAAGTAATAGCATGTGAAGTGTTAACCTATCAAGCATGTACATGGCAAGCAATGGACTAATAGCCGAGCACAATCAAGCGGAGTTAAGTAAGCTGAAGGTACAGACAGCGAATAATATTTAACAATAGAGCACCTGGTGAGGTTACCGGGATGACTCGGCTTAAAGTGCGCATAGAAAATCTAGCAGCATCTTGCCTAGACGAATCTAGTAGTAAAGCGCTGAGCGCTAAGCATGCTACCAGGTGTAGACTATCTAAAAATTACTAGAGACAAGTCATCAAAAAGCCGAATCTGAACTCCTGACGAAAGGCTAATAATCACCACCAAGACGCGAGGGTTGAAACCCGCCTCTCAGCAGCACTGCAAGGACCAAGACGCGAGGGTTGAAACCCGCGTCTCAGCAGCACTGCAAGGACCAAGACGTGAGGGTTGAAACCCGCGTCTCAGCATTATTGCAATAGCAAGACGCGAGGCTCGAAACCTGCGTCTCAGTTATAACTGCCCTCATTACTGGGTCACTTACTGCCCACGTAGTGAGGGAGTTAATCCCATTATGGAACGTTTTTAGGGGACACGTTCACCCCTGAAACCTCTATAAATAGCCCAGTTTGCTGTGGGGAAAGAAAAAAAAGGGCATATATACAAGGGAGATAGAAAAAAGAGAGGGTTCAACTCTTCCAACAACTTGCTGGTATAAGTTTGTCTTCGCCTACAATCTCTTTGAGATTCTTGGTGGACAGGAGCTGTGTTACTCCGTCCGCTATCCAAAGAGAGGATTCCCAAGAGGTCCTGACGTTCACCCAGTCAACGGAAAATAAGATTCACTTTCCACTGCCACATCAAGAACCCAGTACTAAACAAAGGGGAGATTCAAGCGTGAACATCTTCCCTCTCTTGTAATCGGAGTATTGATCCATTGTAATTCTTCATTGATTCAAGAAAATTTTACCTTCTCCCACCAAACGAGACATGGCGACTCCGCTGGGGAATACTTTCTCTACCAACGAGCAAGTGGTGGCGCAAGGTGACGTCACCTATATGGGAAAAACGGTCGAATCACTTGTCGTGGAGTTCGACTAGGCGAAGTATGAAGAGTTCCTCTCTTCCAGCTCCAAGATCCCTAAGGCGCGGGCCTACCGCAAAGTCTCTTTGGGGATTTGCTCTCGAGTCCGCTCTGAGATCCTCTCAGATGCGACTGGCAAAAAGGATGTCGTGGCTAATCGCATCATGCGTAATGCTCACGTCAATGTCTCCCAGGAGATCCGCGTGGTTAACGTTCCTGATGTTCAGTCTATCCATCCCCTTCCTCAGCGCCAGGTTATCGGGGGTTCCCATTAACCCACATGACGTAACCGGAATGCTGAACGGCAACAGAGACGGCGTGCACATCAACTGCAAGCTGGAACAACTGTTTGTCCAATGGAGGTAGGACGCGAGGTTCAAGCCCGCGTCTCTTCTGAACCATTTTAGACATGTGAAGTCCGCGTTTGGCAATCTAAACATGAGATTCACTAAGCTCGCATTTCTAAAGCACCGCTTCCTAAACGCCATGAGCAGCAACGGTAGACCCAGAAGGCCCACGTTTCTCAAGCATCCCTACTCAGATGCGACAATTAGCAACGCGAGAGCCGCGTCTCTTCTCAGCAGAGGCGCGAGACACGCGTTTCAGAGCCACAACACGAGAGCTGCGTTCACATTTTATAAGACGTGAGCTCCGCGTCTCAGAACCTTGCGTCTCAGCTTTGCGAATCAAGGGTAATTCTCACAAGCTGAAAAGTTCTCGACAATCCGAGGCTAATCTCTTCGACCCCCCTCCCATGGATCTAAGAGATTATTTGACAAAGATGAGGAGTGCTAGTTTGATCACTCCATCGTGTTGCTGTAAATGGCTTATTACAATGATCTCTGAGTGCCGTTACAGTTCACATGCAAGCCGACAGTCTATATTCAGACAGTCGATTTTAACTTCCCGATCAGCCAAAAGGTATCGCTCCCACAGGAGGAAGACCTTCTCTGACACAGAGTACCTTGAAATCGCTGCAAACATGACAAGCAGAAGTAAGAGAAAACAATCAATGGTCAGCTCCGACGAGTCTGATACGAAACCAGAAGGAGTGTACTGGCATACTCGCACTCAGACTGGAGTGATTGCCCCGATCAATTACAGTGCCCTGGCTCGGGGCATTGAAGTAAATGACTCACATTCCGCCGTTGCTGAGTCACAGGCTTCGAACTCTTCCATAAAAAAGAAAGCCTTTATATACATGACAAATACTCCTGAGGAGATGGCCAGGCGATTCGAGCAACAAGCCCAGGTCCAAAGGGAACAATTCGAGATGATTTGTGCTCAACAAAAATCCATCGATTCTCTCAAACTGATGCTGGTACAATTGCTTGAAGACAAGAGGAAGTCAACTGACAAAACCTCCTCTAAAAAGTCTAAAGGCAAATGAAAGGAAAGAGAAAGCTTATCCTCAGTGCATATCGAGGAGAAAGTGCAATCTACTTTTGAGTCGTCTAAATCCCCATCTAAGGAGGAAGGCAACCAGGACCATGGAAGGATTCATTCTAAAAGAATGAGTCAATTGGAGCAACGTCTCGAGGCCCTTACTAATCGGAAAGGCCTCTAAGAAGCAGGAGTGGTCCGACCATATCTGGCAGAGTGGGACCTTGTTCCATACCCTCCCAAGTTCAAAGCTCCAACCCTAAAAGCATTCGACGGCAAAGGGTCACCGAACAACCATATCTACTACTTTAAGTCTCAGACGGGGAACGTGGTAGATAACGATGCCATCTTAGCACATTTGTTCATCGGTACCCTAAAAGGGCTCGCCTTTGAATGGTTCATGAAACTCCCAGAAGGCTCCATTAAAAATTGGGGTGATTTGGAGAAACTCTTCCTGACACACGTTTTGAGGACGACTCAGAGATTATAATGACTACTCGTCTGGCACATCATCGTGGGAGTCAGATGTTAGTATCGGCAACCTCTTTGAAGAACTTTCAGTATATATGATTTCAACAAGCCACCTGGAAGACAGAGATGAAGAAATGATCCAGTCTGATGCAGATCCTTGGATCAAACACTTAAATACTCTCTGAGATATGCGCTTTGAACAGCGCGAGCCACCCACGGAGGATAAAGTCGCCCAGATTAATCTGGGAGATGAGGCTAATCCTAAACCCATCTTTATAAGCGAAAGCCTATTACCCTCTGAGAAAGAAGATTTAATATCTCTTGTGCAAGAGTATATAGATGTTTTCGCTTGAAATTACGAAGACATGCCTAGGCTTGATCCTCGAGTGGCTATGCATCGCCTTAACATTAATTCAGACGCGAAGCCAGTCAAATAATAGCAGGGACGTTTCCGTCCAGAAATAATGGAAGCAATTCAGTTAGAAGTAAAAAAACTCATAGACTCTGACTTCATTAGGGAAGAGCAACATCCTGATTGGGTAGCCAATATCGTCCCCGTTGCCAAAAAGAACAGAAAGATCCGGATTTGTATTGATTTCCGTGATCTAAATGAGGCTTGCCCCAAAGACGAATTCCCCCTCCCAATCACAAATGTCATGATTGACAACACGTGCAGGTTTGAGCGAATGTTCTTCATGGATGGATTCTCAGGGTATAATCAAATCAAGATGTATCCTGATGATGAAAAACATACTTCTTTCAGGACACCAGTGAGGGTATACTGCTATACTGTCATACCCTTTGGACTGAAGAATACGGGGGCCACATATCAGAGGGCTTTGAATGCAATTTTCCACGAGCACCTGCGTAAAACAGTGGAATGCTGTGTTGACGACATCGCATTGAAAAGCTGCACCAAAGGTGATCACATAACCGATCTGAAGACAATTTTCGAAATCATGTGGGCACATCAATTGAAGATGAACCCCACCAAATCCTTCCTGGGAGTGGCCAGCGGCAAATTCCTAGGGTTTGTGGTAACTTCCACAGGAATTCATTTGGACCCGGAAAAAGTTCGCGCTATCCAGGAAATGCAACCTCCGAGGAACCTCAGAGAACTTAGGGGATTGCAAGGACGATTGGCATACATTCGAAAGTTCATATCAAATCTCTCTGGAAGATGCCAACCCTTTACTAAATTGATGAAAAAAGGTGTCTCATTCGTTTGGGACGATGCTTGCGAGCAAGCGTTCGAAGAGATTAAACGATACCTCACGCAGCCACCAGTCCTTACAGTCTCGGTGTTCGGGAAACCTTTCCTGATATACGTCCGAGCAATGGATCATTTCTTAGGAGCTTTGCTAGCCCAGAATAATGATCAAGGATACGAACAAGCAATCTATTATTTGAGTAGGACTATGATCGGGGCCGAACATCGATACATCCCGATCGAAAAGGAATGTTTGGCATTGGTGTTCGATGTCTAGAAAATGTAACACTACTTGGTAGGCCGGGCTATAAACGTTATATCAAGAGTTAACCCTTTGAGGTTGCTCATGACAAAGCCATCGTCATTAAACGGCCGACTGGCAAGATGGGCCATACTGCTATCCCAATATGAAATGTGCTTTTTTACCACAAAAAGTCGTGAAGGGACAAGCGGTGGCAGATTTCCTGGCTGAGCATCGGATCCGAGGGCAACCAAACTTTACGAAGATCTCCCAGACGAGGTCGCTGAGGTTTGTCTGACCCAGACATCTTTTGAAAGATAAGTGTGGCAACTCTTTTTTGACGGTGCATCAAGGACAGGTCTGCAAGGGCATGTCATAGCTGGAGTAGGGATAGTACTCATCTCCTCACAGAACTATGTGATTCCTCGAGCTTTCTCATTAACCGAGCCCTGCTCTAACAACGTAGCGGAATACAATGCCCTCTTGATTGGAATGCTGATCGCTGATGAGATTGGCGTTAACAATCTCGAGGCATACGGTGACTCTAAACTCATCGTTAACCAAGTTCGCGGGGAGTACGAAGTCAGACATGAAGACTTAATACCCTATTACAATGCAACTATCTCTATGGCCGAAAAGTTTATAAACTTTCACATCGACCACGTACCACGCCAGCGAAATGCGCATGCAGATGCCTGGCATCTCTCGCTGCCTAGCATCTCTCGCTGCTTCTTTAGCGTTTCCAGCTGGAGTAGTAGAGAAAATACTTATTTACAGCCACGACTTGTATTGCCTAAGATTTGCTTTTGATGATCACCAAAAGCCGATAGGAAACTGTCAAGTTAAAGAAGCTTTTGAGTCGTCAGCTGGTCCAGAACCTAGGGATTGGCAATTCCCTTACATTGACTATGCCTTGTACGACATTCTCCCTGATGACCCCAAAGAAGCGGCTGCCATTAGAAGGAAAGCCCCCAAATTCTACTATAATGCGATCACGCGAATACTGTATCGCCGATCGCATGATGGGATCTTACTTCGCTATCTATCACAAAAAGAGGCACAGGAGGTACTGAAAGAAGCGCATGACGACATGTGTGGAGTTCATCAACCTGGTCCAGAACTTGGGGATCGACTCCGAAGATTGGGATATTATTGGCCTAAGATAATCCCTGACGCCATCACTTATGCCAGATGATGTCACGCCTGCCAAGTTCATGGCGATTTCATCCATCAAGTGTCAGGGTATCTTCGCTCTACAACTTCTACCTGGCCATTTGAGATGTGGGAGATGGATGTAGTTGTCTTATAAGCTCACCATCATCCAAAGGACACCGGTTCATCTTAGCCATAACCGACTACTTATCTAAATGGGCTGAAGCTATCCCTTTGAGGGAGGTAAAAACATCTGATGTGATCAAATTCGTTAAACATCACGTCATCTACCATTTTGGTGTGCCCCGGCGAATTGTCCATGACAATGGACCCCAGTTCGTTAGTCAGGTTTTTCAAAGGTTCTGCAATAAGTTCAGGATCCAAAGTGTATCCTCAATAGCATACTACCCAGCTGCTAACGGCCTTGCAGAAGCTTTCAACAAGACTATTGGCAAGCTTCTCAAGAAATTCATCTCAAAAAGCTAACTAATTGGGACGACAAATTAGGTGAATGCTTATGAGCCTATCGCACGATAATTCGAACCCCAACAAAAGCTACACCATTCTCTTTGGTATATGGGTGTGAAGCCGTGCTCCCATTAGAAATCCAAATTCCATCTCTACGTGTCGCCTTAACAACAAAGATAACGAATGAGGAGAAGCATCGACTGCGACTTCAAGAACTGGAGGCTTTAGATGATGAACGTTTACAAGCCCAGCAGCAAATCGAGCTCTACCAAGCCCGGATTACCAGAGCCTTCAACAAGAAAGTTAAGGAGCGAACTTTTAAGAAAGGTAACCTTGTCTTACCTGTCAAAAGACCCATGGTAATGACACATAAGACAAAAGAAAAATTCCAACCCAAATGGAAAGGACCATTTGTAGTGGAGTCAGTCTACTCAAATGGAGCATATCGCCTCATAACCTCAAACGGTGATGCACTCATGATGCCTATCAATGACAGATTCTTGAAAAAATACTACCCTTGATAGCACTCTTCCTCCGATCAAGTTAATATTACACGTCTGATCAAAACTCCGGATCCAAGAAGAGCTTCTTTCTTTTACTAGATCACATCCCAGTAGATCAGTGTCAAACTAATTAAGCACTGGCTGCATCATGATGTATGATGTAAATATTAAGAAAGAAACAAAATGCGAAACTTGGGTTTTAGTATTAGCTACTCTCTTGATTAATATTCGAAGCCTCCGACAGCTAAGGATAGAGGAAAATGTTGGTTTTTAAGCCCAACATAAGTCCTCGACAACTCATCATGCTGAGGGGAATATCATGGCTAACCCAACTCAAACGGTAATTGGTAAAGGCACACCAAATCCATTGATAGCTGAGGGTTTGCTAAAAATCCTAAGTGGACTTAGTCCCACTCTTTCCTCTAAAGTCTCTTACCAATTCTCTCCCATAGAATGGTAGGACCATAAAAAA
Source organism: Agave tequilana (assembly GCA_038442645.1). NCBI lineage: Eukaryota > Viridiplantae > Streptophyta > Magnoliopsida > Asparagales > Asparagaceae > Agave > Agave tequilana. The sequence goes on along the minus strand of JAVJIF010008481.1, from coordinate 59,339 downwards.
CCGATGTTCATCTCCCTAATGAAATGAACTGGATTCTGTCAAATTAACATTAAACCTCTGACAAACTAGATTTTCTAGTCCCCAGTGGATTCTGTCAAGGTAATATTAAACCCTGATAACAAACTCTTTAAAAATCCTTGCTGCTATGTTAATAGCACACCTCTAACGGCAAATTTTTCATGTCTCTAGAAAGTCAACAGTTGTCACGTTAATATTAATTCTCTGACAGTTCAGTTCACTTTCTACCAAAATCCCCTACCAATTCTCTTCCATAAAAGGGTAGGTCCACAAATGCAATCATTGCTATGTTAATACTATACCTCTGATAATGAAAAACTTCAATACTCCCCAGCGAGTACAAACTTTACTTATCTCAACTCTATATGGAGTAGCAAGTCTTCAAATTTGTCAAATTAACATTACACCTCTGACATTCCAAACTTCACTTGTCAATTCTCATCAATAGAATGACAAATCCTCAAAATTGCTCATACCGCAAATCGATTACTGTCAGGTTAACATCACACCTCTAACAAATTACTATTAAGTTTAACACTATACCTCTAACAATGATTGAGTTGCTGCCAAGTTCAATATTAAACCTCTGACAGTTACTTTTCCTCAGGTTTCTATATCAAAGCTGAGATGAGCGATGCTAAGTTTAACATCACACCTCTAGCGTCCAGTTCATTGCTAAGTTCAACAATACACCTATGGCCATGACTTCCCCTCAGACTTCCTTGTCAAAGTCGAGATGACCAATGCCAAGTTCAAAATTACACCTCTAGTATTACCCTCACTATCAAGTTTAACATTACACCTATGACAGTGACGCTTTCAGTTTTCCTGAATGAAGCTGAAACACTCTTGAGTCAAGTTAATATCACACCTCTGACTCACATTCTTGTCCAGTTAACATCACACTTCTGATAAGATTTAATTCAACCCATTAAATTAATATCACACCTCTAACGGTAAAAGTTCTCCTAGATTCCCTGTGAGTCTAGTCTTACTTGTTATTCTTATCAACAGAATAACAAGTCCACTTAAAAAAAATATATTATTAGGTTAACATTACACCTCTAACAGTATTTCCATTAAATCCCCAGCTGAGTCTTAGTCAAGTTAATATCAAACCTCCGATGAGTTTTCATTTGTAATCCTCCGTGGGGATGTAAATTTCACTTGTCATTCTCATTTATAAATTGGCAGGTCCACAAGAACCATCCTACTCCTGTCAAGTTAACATCACACCTCTGACAGTAATCTTGAATTCCTGGAATGGAATTTTCCCAACTTTAACTTGCTAAGTTAATTATTGCATTTCTATCAAGTCAAGAGTCCCTACTTCTATGTGTCTGATTTTCAAAAAAAAAGAGAAATTCAAGACGTATAAGAAGACAAGAAAAAGTATCACTTTTATTCATATTCAAACATATGAAAGTGGTACATGACGCTCTCTTATACGATAAGATTGAGTGTTATAATAAAAGAGTACAAAGAAGTCCCTCTCTCTCTCAGTAAAGGGTTGCACTCACTCCTTAAGACATTTATACTACTCCAAATACAAGATATTTAGAAGAGCACCGAAGAAAGACTAATCAATGTGGAGACGATCGGATGCTGATTACATCATGTTGCATGATTGCTGACCAAGAACAATGGTGTTTTTCGAGGTCAAAATGCAGCAGAACCTTCTGATTCCACCCGACCAACTGGTGTGGGTCATAATCCTTCGTTGATGAATATCTCCACCACCAGAAAGTCATCTAATGAGCATGGATATTTCGTCGATGTCACTTCTGGCGGTAAGATTGGTGAAGGGAGGATCCGAAACCTTATAGGTGACGTCCTCTTTCCCGTGACCTGAAAGAGGACCATACCCACCACCATACCTACTGTGATCATAACAAACCCGGGGGGACTGCCGGTGCATCATGTCCAATAAGACCTTGACGGATGTCATCAATCATGCAAATCCTTCTCGTCCATGAGCAGGAGCCTTGATTTCTCCAGTGCTCGCCCATCGACCAAGCTCGCTGGTTGAAATATTCTCCTAAGGGCCCAGCAAAGATACAAAAGGCTGACTGAAGCTGCCAGAACCTACAAGAAGTAAGAAACCAAAGAGTTAAAATTCTGTTAAGACAGAAAGGTAAAAGCTGAAGGGCAGACGCAGTTGAAGCTGTGAACTTCAAACGCGGAGTTGACCAGTGCAGATCTGAATGCAGTCTGGCTTGAGACTCGCGTCCGAGATAAAAGACGTGAGGTAACCCAGACGCAGAGGTCGCCGCACCAGCATTTGAAAAATAGGGGTTTCCACATCTAAGTCCAGAGATCTTAAAAGAATTAAAATTCTTTAAGTTAAGAATCTCAAACGCAGACTTTATGTATAAAGCTCGCGTCTCAAGATCTAAATACAGAGTTTATCAAGCTCGCGTCAAAGGATTTGGGAGTTAAAGTTCAAGATCAATCAACTCGCGCTTCATCAAGAAGTTTAAAAGACGCGACTTCCAAATAATGGGCGTACCAGTCAGACTTCAAGAGATGGTAAAGAGAGTGAATCTGTTCAAGGGACAGGAAAACAGAAACTCAGTGGGACTGAGTATTTCATAGCGACAAGTGGTTCCTACCCCCCGAAAGAACCCTCTAGAGGTTGAACTTTATGCATCAAGGCGCAAACATAAAAAGTACTCAGAGGGATGCTTTTTGATCTTAAAATCACTTGACAGTGATAATCTCCAGGAAAGATTAAATGAAAGAATGAAAGCTTTGAGTTTTCGCTGTCCATTGGGACACATCCCCTTGATGAGGGAAGAAGAATAAGTCAAGATGAAGACCTTCAGAGCGCCTGCTCTCAAGGGAGAACAATCTAAGCAATGGATTGTTAAGGGAGGCGAAGCCTATTTATAGGCGAGCCATAAGGCCTATAATTAATGGCATAAAAATCAGAGCCATCGCCTTAATTCCTGCACGAACGTCATAACCCAATAAAGAGCTGATGCGTGGATTGCCGCTTTGGGAAACATCGGAGGACACACGTCCCTAAGCGTCAACGCCGACTTGGCATTTAAAGATCTAATAAGATCTTTAAGACAGGCTGCATGTGACGCTTAGGAGGTTGCGTCAAGCGCAGACTCAAAGGTCGCGTCCTGAAACCCGCGTCCCTTCATGAACCCGAAGGCTGCGTTCTTTTCATTCCTGCTAAGAGATCTGTGACCGCGTCTCTTGGAGTGGTTCAGAGCCGCGTCTCCTCAGCGAATGAGGTCCATTCAGAGGTTGTGTCTTGAGTTCACATCAACTTACAAAAACTTAAAAGCTGCGTCCTGAAGCTTGCGTCCTCAACAATCAGCGAAGACCCGTGCTTCACTCTTGAGGAGCCCAGAAACTCTGCCTCCACAGTAAGATGAATGTCATAGCTCCATCCTAAACTCAGCACAGCCCGAATCTGCGCCCTATCAAGGGACCAGAGCTGCGTCTCTATTGAGCCAGTGCCAAGTCCCCATCAATTAGCTGAGATCTATGCATCAGTCTTGAGGAGCCTAAGACCGCGTCCCTCCAAAAAGTCGCGCCTCTTCAGCAAGGCCAAAGTCGCGCCTAGTTCACAGAGTGAGAGCTGCGTCTTCATCTCAAAGATCACGTCCCTCCAAGAGCCGCGTTTCTTCAGCAAACTAATAGATGCGTCCCCATTCCAAGTGAGGACTGCGTCTCTAGAACAACATGACCCCTGCGTCTACAAGACTTACATTCAATTTTTGCTTCTGCAAATCAGTTCAACAGTACACTAGCACAAGCAGACGACTGTTCACCCCTGCTTCAAAGTACACCAACAACCAGCTCAGAGCATTGAGGAGGTCTGGACTGCGTATCTAGACACTCACCACAATCATCTCTGGTGGCTTCAAAGGGTTTTTACAGTACACTCACGAAGTCCGTACTCCAGATAAGATCAAGCTCAGAGTTATCTCAAATGATTGTTAGTCCAATCATGAGAAGTATGAATTCAACCAGAGTCCAAAGTGGTTTTGTAGGCTGTCAAAAAATCACTAGAGACAAGTCATCAAAAAGTAGAATCCGAACTCCAGACGCAAGGCTAATCATCACCACCAAGACGCGACGGTTGAAACCCACGTCTCAGCAGCACTGGAAGGACTAAGACGCGAGGGATGAAACCCGCGTCTCAGCAGCACTGCAAAGACCAAGTGCGAGGGTTGAAACCCCGCGTCTCAGCATTATTGCAATAGCAAGACGCGAGGCTCAAACCCGCGTCTCAGTTATAACTGCCCTCATTACTGGGTCACTTACTGCCTACGTAGTGAGGGAGTTAACCCCTATTATGGAGCATTTTTAGGAGACACGTTCACCCCCTAAAACCTCTATAAATAGCCAAATTTACTGTGGAGAAAGAAAAAGAGGGCATATATACAAGGGAGATAGAAAAAAAAAAAAAAAAGAGGGTTCAACTCTTCCAACAACTTGCTGCGTACAAGTTTGTCTTCGCCTACAATCTCTTTGAGATTCTTGGTGGACAGGAGCTGTGTTACTCCATCCGCTATCCAAAGAGAGGATTCTCAAGAGGTCCTGACGTTCACCTGGTCAACGGAAAATAAGATTCACTTTCCACCGTCACATCAAGAACCCAGGACTAAACAAAGAGGAGATTCAAGCGTGAACTTCTTCCCTCTCTTATAATCGGAGTATTGATCCGTTGTAATTCTTCATTGATTCAAGGAAATTTTACACGAATCTCTCCCACCAAACACTAGGCGAAGCTGAAAAACCTGACGGTCTGAGCGCACTTCTCTTTCGAGGTAGTGGATAAGATCCCGAATGCTAAAATATGCTCGGGGTCTAAGCGCACTCTCGGCAGCTACCACGAAACCTATAAGGGTACAGGCCTAGAACCATTGGATAGCTAGCCCGGGAGTGAGTAGAAACCCAGAGTCAGTACGAGAGTACCTGCACAGATGTTAGTACCAAACAAGCATACATACAAGTATGATAATATCTATACTACCGTGAAGTGGAAAAGCCCGGAGGCTGATAGAGCCCGGAGGCCAAGTAGAAAGCCCGAAAGTTGAAATGGCCTGGAGGCCAAGTAGAGAGCTCGGGGACTAACGACCACGAAGGGTCAGCCATGCATGGTATAAAGCAATAAAAAGTACATCACAGGCATGGTATATGTGCAAGAAGTAAACTATCCTAGTACAAGTATTCGTCACAGGCATATACATGTACAATCACGGGCACTTGGCCACATACAAATACAGGGGCATCGCCCAATACAAAATACATTTAAATATAAAATAAATACATGTCAACCTGACAAAGCGAGAAAACTCAAATCAAGACGAAGACACTCGCCTAAATCTCTGAAAAAGCCAAAAACTCTAAAATCTCCAGAACTTGTGCATGCGCCACAAATATAATAAATAAATATATATATAATTATTTAAAGAGAGATAGAGAAGAGGACAGAGAGAAGAGAGAGAAAGAGTTAGAGAGAGAAAGAGGGAAAGATAGAGAGAAAGAGAGAACTAGAGAGAGAAGGAGAGAGCTGAGAGAAAGAGACCTTAGAGAGAAAGAGAGAAACCAAGGAGAGAGAGAGGCAGAACTGGAGAGAGAGGGAGGGAGGGAGGGAGAGACGGCTAGAGAGAGTGAGGAACGGGGAGAGAGAGAAGAGAGAGATTGATAGATTGATAGATAGATGAGAAAGAGATGAGAGAGAGAAGGTTGAGAGAGAGAGAGAGAGAAAAAGTGGAAGGGCTGCTCACGCAGCCCCTGAACAAGGGGGCCACTGATCCTCGTGGGCCCAGGGGGCCTGGCCGGCCCTCTGTCGGCCAGAGAGCAGGCCAGCGGCGGCCTTGGCCGCCAGCGGCACCCAACAGAGAAGGGGGAGAGAGAGAGAGGCAAGGGGAGAGATGGGAGAGAGAAGAGAGAGGGAGCGACAGGGAGAGAGAAGAGAGAGGGGGCTGTCGCCCCCTCCTATGCCCACGCACAGGGGGTCAGGAGGCCCCCTGGTCGCACATGGCTGTTGGCGATGCGCCAGCGGCGCCCAGTCCCAGGTGGCGCCGGCCACCCAAAGAAAAGAAAAAAAAAGGAAAGAAGAAGAAAAGGAAGAAGAAAAGGAAAAGAAAAAGAAAGGAAGAAGAAAAAGGAAAGAGAAAGAGAAGGGCTCGCCGAAGTGGCTGGGCGGCGGCAGAGTTTGGCCGGAGGTGGCGTCGCCCAGTGTGGTGGTCGAATCTTGGGGAGGAAGAGAGAGGTAGAGAGAAAGAAATTAGAGAGAGTTAGAGAGAGGGTAAAAGGGAAGAGATAGGGGAAATAGTTGAGAGGGGGGAATTTTGGGAGAGAGATGAAGGAGGAGAAGATGGGGGAGCTGCGATGTCGTTAGCCAGGGAAGAAGAAAAGGAAAGAAAAAAAAGAAAAAGAGAAAGAAAGAAGAAAGAAAAAGAAGAGAAGATATTTTGGGGGAAAGATATTTTGGAGTTTGAGTGGTAGAGAAAAATAAGAAATAAAAGAAAAGAAAGGGAAAAAAAGAGGAAAAATGGAGTGGATGAGAAAAATGCGGTAGGAAAGAGAAAGAAAGAAAAGAAATTATATAGCTAATACTCCGGATCCGGTAAAATCCCAAAAACACCAAAAATGCCGGAAAATTGGTCTGATCCGGAAAGGTCTCGAGAAATTCTTAAAATAGTAAATATTATTTTAAGGTACATGGTGAAATTAATTTTCAGAAATAAAATTCTATTTTCAAATTAAAAATCCTAGAGTCAACCGTCGATACCGGTCTACACCGGTTCGGCCGGATTTTGATAAATTCTGAAAAATCAGAAAATGCATTAAAAGAGAAATATGATTCTAAAAAGTAATGTAAAAGTAGAATCTAGAAACTCAATTCTGATTATGAACTAAGAGTCCTGGAATCAACTAGTGATACTGGCCGACACCAAATCCGGTAGAATTTTGATAAATTCAGAAAAATCTCAGAAAAAGTATCTAGATAGAAAATATGATTTTAAGAAATAATGTGAAATCCGTTTCTACAAATTCAGCTCCATTTGTAAATTAAAAAAAATCTGAGAATCAGTCAGCGGTACTAGTCGACACCGGTTTGAAGATTTCAATTTAATTCAGAAAAATTTTAAAAAATCATAAAAAATCTAGAATATTAGAAAATGATGTTTGAAACTAAAAATCGGTCAAATTTGATTACCATAAATACCAAATCGAGTAATACTCTAGGATTGGATTTCCTGTTTTAGATTAGGGCTGACTCCGAGTCCACGAATCTAGATCCAAAGCAAAACGATTATATAAATAATTCATAATATAAAATAAATACTGGAAATAAATCAAAAAATATGATCAAAAAATTTGAATACGCAACTAAGTACGTATTCCGGGAGTGGGGTGTTACAGAAACACTTTTGGGTGATTTATAATTGCTTTCAGTATTACTTGTCTATATACTTGAGCACTTGCACGAAAATGACTTAAGGGCAAATACTATAATCAAGATAAGGTGGGAAATCATTACCCTTTCTTGACCCACAAACCATCCCCTCACTCACTAATCCAATACTAATTAAAAATCTGAGTAGACGTTGGCCCTAAGGACATCTTGGACTCAATAGGACATTGACCTGAGGAGGAAGTTGTTAGAGTTTGACTGTTATCAAATCAGTGACCTGGTAAGGGGATTAAGAGAAGAAACCTTGAAAAATAGTGGTTTGACATAATTAGACCCGTTGCTCTAGCACAGATACCTCCCACAGATCTTGCTACCTACCTGACCGATTAACGATTGCTGCAATATACCTCCCGTGGATAATCTAATCAATTAAAGGTCTACACTAACATATGCTAGATTTTTTGTTCTTTTTGTTTTTTTTTATTTGCTTTTTGTGTGATATAGATTAAAATTACAATTTTTTTCATGCAAATGTAAATTCATATTTCATCCCAACCTCTTTTTACTCAAATTTTACTAACCCGACATGGCATAACTTTAACCAACCAAGTATGCCAGATTGGTTAATCAACATATGACCTAACCCAAATATTATTAACAGAATTGGAATAATCATCTTTACTCTTCACCGAGTCAATGGAGATACAATGCCTATGAGCCATATTGTCAACCACCTTTCCAACAACATCTTCATATACTTTGTTTTCCGAACAATCGATAGAAGAATAATTGGCTGGGAAAAGAGGATGGAAGTCTTCCAAGAGGTCGAGTGATGGCTTAAAAAGCTGGAAGACTCACGATCCCATCAAAATTTCAAATTTCAAGATCCATACTCAATTTGCCAAGTCCCACCACAACAAGCAGAACCTACTGACTTAGACAAGAATATAAAAACCTATATCCAGATATAGATAGGTTAGAAGCAAAATCAAGTAAATTAAAGAACCATTATGGAAATGAGGAAACTCTTCCTTATCAATGTTCGACCATCCCCGACACTTCTAGCCATATTGATGAGATCACCGAATTATGGTGTCTTGGAGACTTTGACCCAGATTCAATTTAACATACCAACTTGAACTTGACAAATCCAAAACCTTGATAGATTGGCAAGTTTTCACTTCAAAAAATTAAATTTGATTGTGAATGTGAACCCGATCTCAAACTTTGTGATTCAGTTTCAATTTTTGAATCTAAGTTGACTCTGGTATCCTTGCCCAATTTGGACCCAATTACCAAGCCGACATTGATTCCTATACCATACATCTTGAAATTGAACCACCTATTTTAAATAGTCACATTCCATTGATGGATCATGATGTAAACTTAAATTCGTTGATTTGGAATCAAGTATTGAACCAAAACTGACTCTTGAGCCTAAATATGATTTAAGTCATTTTTCTGAGTCTGGTTCTCGTTCTTTTCATTCTTGAGCCCAAATCAACCGTTTCACCAACTCACTTTCCATTGTTGGACCTAGGTGTAGACTAGTATAACTCCGAGATGATATTCCAAGATTGGTCATATAACCGGGATGATTTTTATGATAGGATCATACATGATCATATTCAGTCTTGGGTTGTAAAAATGTATATAGGGAAGAGGTCATCAAAGGTGGGTTCCTTGAAACTCCAAATTATTTAGATTAGGTAGCAATGCTTGGCCCAATTCGACCACCACCGGAATCACCACCTTGAGGTAATATTTTTTCTTCTCTTTCTTCTTTTTCATATATGCATTTATTCACACATTGAGGACAATGCATGAGATAGGTGGGGGGGATGGTTTCATTAACATAGCTAACATAATTTTCTTAAAGTAAAAAAAAAATATTTTACAAAAAGTATAAATAATTTTTAAAAATTAAGAATCCAACAAAGTTTAAAATTTTGATGGTAAGATCAATTTGAAAGAATCTATAAATTTTGATTTAAAGATAAAAAATTTAAAAAATAAACTCTATCTAGAATTGGTTGACATGATTATGCATCTTATATACACATGCACATAAGTTTTAAACTTGGGATGATGATAGCTTAACCTGTTTTGAAATATATTATATAAAATATATACATATGAAAATAAACAAATATAATTATTGATTAGCTAGGTGCTTTGGCCTAAGCAAGTCTTGGTATTTACACAAAAGATAATTAAGTAAGTTTGAAAAAAATATAGATATAATATGTGTATTAGTACAACTAATAATTAATTAGTTACGTATTAGGGCCAAGAAGCCTTGATATTTACACAAAAGAAAATTAGATGAGTTATATATATTAAAAAAAGTGCTTAAAGGGCAACAAAGTGGTAATACTTCGAGCATCTTTCAAAAAAAAATCATATATATTTAAAAAAAAGTGAGGTTGAGTCAAATATTCTCAAGCTAAAACTATTTTCACTTACACAAAGAAGCATAGGATTAAAAGACTTAAGAAGGATTGATGCGGAAATATCAAATTTAACACCATAAGGAAAAATGATTAGATTTCTCAATTTTATGATTAAACTTGATCATGCTTAAACTTGTTGAAAACTTATGAATTTAACTATTAGTGACTATTTGTTGTGAAATAGAAAAAAATATTATTTTTCTTTTTCTTTTTCTTTTCTTTATTTTTCAGTTATTTTTATTTTTGGTTATCTTTTTTATCTTAGTCTTTTCTTATCTATTATTTCTTCGCCGGATTTTATGAGTACAATTCACTGAAAATCTTCACGAGACAAAACTCGCCCTCTAGGAAAAACCTAGTGGTTTAACGGTATGTTGCACATGCTAAGTGCAATCGTGAGACCTATGAAAGTGGGTAGTTTGATTAGTTTTTCTCTCTTTATTTTGCTCGAGGACGATCAAAAGATAGATGCGGGAGTGTGATTGCATTTCAATTTTGCATGTTTATCATCATATTTGCACATTTAACTTTTGATTATTCTTAATTAAACTTTGCTATTTAACTCTCATTTTGTTTATGGTGTGCAGTTATTTGAAATAGGAAGATAAAGATAAAGGAAGTTTCTAATCTATCCAATTATCCTATCTAAATTCATATTTCAATTTAAATCAATTTGAAATCTAAAGGAAGACAAAGATTCAGAGATAATCCCTATCCTACTTCAGAGATAAAGGAGAAAATCAACTTAAATCAGGTTGGTTAAGGTCCAAGTTAAATATAAAATGGGAGAATTTAAATTTAAACTGGGATTAGAAGATAACTTTCTTCCCTAGTTATCTAGAAAAGGACAATATTTTAAAATCCGGAGCTTAAATGAAGATTATAAGGATAAATCTTCTGATGGACGAACAAGATGAAGTCACGCACCAAAATGCATCCCCATTCACCCTGATTTGTTATGGAAACACGGGAAAAGCCACGTTTCCGCAGCTTTTTGTTTGAGACTTCTTTGGCGGTTAGGTGTATGAGTTCGACTGGGATTTTACCATCTACTTCTTATAAATAGTAGAAGGCTATCTCAGAATCTATTCTAGAGATCATAATTTAAGAATTTTCTTTAGTTTCTTTTTTGAATTTCTTTTGTAATTTCTTAGGGTTTAGTACAAGTTTTGATTTGTAAAGAAGTATGAAGCTTTTTGTAATTGAAGGTAATAGCATCAACAAAAAGATTCTTCTATTCTTCTTTGTAATTTTTTCTTTGTTATTTATTTGCTTTCTCTTTGTTATCATGCACTTTTCTTTTACCAAGTTTTCTTTAATCTCCATCATGCATAGATAATTTATTCTATGGCTTATTAATCTCTACCCATCACTACTTCTAATTCTATGTTAGATGATCGATTGAATCATATGCATGCTTAAACTATAGAATAGGCTAATATTCTTGAAGATACATGACAATGACTAATTAATCTATTATTTGCTAATACTAGTTAATAGTTTTTTTTATTATATGCTTTACTTATCTTGATAGTTTAATGTTGAATTTTGATTATTCTTCTTATTCTATACTTGAAAAGCTTTAATAGTCTAATGTCAGGTCTTGGTTAGTGATTATTTCAAATAGAATTTTTTTTCATTTTATGTATCTTACTTGAATTGAATGTAACTCTAAGGCATAACTTTTATGATTCAAAGTAAAGTATATTCTAGCATAGGTTAGTAAGTTAGTTCTGGTAGATGATTAGTAAGCTGTGTTCTTTAATTCTTTTAAAAACCCTAATCTCTAAATAAAATTCTATCTTCATATTTCTACCTCTAACACTTAATATAGAATTCTTTTTCTTTTTCAACCAATTTAGTGTTTAAAAAGATACCAAATACTTTTATCGTATCTCTTCCTGAGGATCGACCCGCATAACCATTGCTACCGCGATTAAATTGCAAGAATTCAGAGGGAAGCACAAATCAGATAAATATTTTCTTGAACTCTGTCTTTTTGTCAATCATCTATTATATTTTAAATTATGCTTAGGTTGTAAGTCTTTGGGGATGGTTTGTGAGCTAAGAAAGGGTAATAACTCCCCCACCTTATCTTGTATTTGATTTTACTCTTAAGATTTATTTGTGCAAGTATGCAAGATATAGCAAAACTAACACTCAAAAGCAAATAAATCACACAAGAATGTTTTCAAAGTTAGATGCTAAGTAAACGTACCTTGTCTTCAGCTTTATTCAACAGTAATTGAAATGAAACGTAATTAGACAAATGCCTAGGAATACAAGTCTAAACGTTTTTTAATCAATTTTAACAACTGATTACTGTTGGATTAAGACAGGGTTATGAAATAATCAAATATCAAAACTAACAATTGCAGAAGGTTTGTTTTGCAGAGCAATATGACCTGCAAAAAAGAATTTTTAGTAGTCCCACTAAACTGTCGCACTGCCGCGTTTCTGCGGCAATTTACACGCTTTTGCGGCAAACTCTTAAGAGTTATATTCCCTGCTTTTTTTAGCAATGGCACAGAATAGCAAGTCTTCTTCTGCAATGCTAGATTTCTCTAAATGGTTTTCTAAACCCTAAAACAGAACATAAAACTTGTTAAAATACAAAGAATATCATTCTCCTCCTGGCAACGGCGCTAACAATTTGATTCAAAAATTAAAATACCGTTTAATTTAGGGCTAACAGGTCATGTCCACGAGGAGAGATGCGATGCAAGCTTTTCAGTATTTTTGAGAAAATAAGCCTTAGTGTCAGTTTTTTAGAAGAAAAGAAATAGAATATGGACCGTTGAAATTTAGTTTAAAGGAAAAGTGAAAATTAGAAGAGATTTTGGAAAAGATGTTTTTTTAAAGAAATCTTAAGTGAAAGAGTGATTTTCTTTTTATTTAAAGTAAGAAGAAATCGGGGCTCACTAATCTTATACTCAACTATATACTTTTCTTTTAAAAGTTTATTGCCTCAACATGACCATAGGCAAAAGGTAAATCTTGAAGTTTAAGTATCCAAGTAAAGCAAATAAAATTGGTTTTGGAGAATTTTAACTTCGTTTAAAATGGTTCTTAGGTTGAATGTTAAACCGTCAAGCAAATGAGAAAGTATAGAATAAAAATGAATTATAGAAATTGTTTTAAATGAAAGTTTTAAAAACCATTACCCATCCTCATGTGCCTTCAAGAACACTAACAATTACAAGGCTTGACTTTAGGCATCCATATGAATCAGCTAGGTTGAAATCCAATCAAAAGTAAAAGAAAATAGAAGAAGGAGACTAGTGAGCCCAGAACGACCATTTAGTTACTCATAGAAAAAGTAAAAATAAAATAATTTAAAGCAACACATACTGTCACAAACGAGATGGAGATGAAAAAAGTTTTTAATCTTTATTGATGTCATGTTCAATCTTCGATTACAACACTCTTTCACTCTCTCACTTATAGCTGGACTAAGCTAGAATGAAAACACTAAATGGAAATTACAAACTTATAACTAGCTAACAAAGATCCTAACCTAAGAATAAAGTAAAAAACTTAATCCTAGTCTTCATCCCTTTCTGTTTCAAAAAATACAGTATTTATAGTCTAAAAGGAGACGGGGAGAGCGTCTGAAGATAGGGAGAGAAAATGCTCCCCTTAATTCCACTAGATTATCGCGGATTCGCGGTTTAGGCCGCGGAGCTACGAATCCGCGACAAGGATCTGGACAGATGGGGGCACGTGCTTTGATTCTTCTGCCCGTATCATCCACTTTGTTTCTCTGTTTGAGCTCTGAGTTGGCGATATTCTCGTTGACCTTCAAGCTATCCAAATTGATTCATGTGAATCTAATTTAACTAGTTTCTATTTGATATTATTTTTTCTTCCTCCATTGATAATCACCTGCACAAATTAAATATAAGACAAGGTGATTGGTAGAATTTATTACAAGATAGATGCAGGAGTTTAGTAATAAATATGCAATAAATGTATACAATCATCTCAGCAGCTAGGGGTTTGTTTAAAACTGTGATTTCGGGTATGCACAGGATACACCTACCTGATTAGATCTTCTTGACCATTGAGCTTCCAATTAATATAATAAAATAATATAAATAATGATGATGACATAACACTTGTTGTTTGATCACTCTCTCATTCGGATAATGGTACATGTATCCATATTCGAATGGGTTCGGCTGGAGTACGGGCTCTAGTATAAACTGTCAGTGATATGAGACACTGAAAGAGATTGATTAAAATAGAGAATAATATTGATTGTTATTACTGTATAAATATAGTTTATTGTCTTTCACCTACATGATATCTTATTCGTGTATATTGTATTAAATTTTCTGATAATTTTTTTTTTACTAGCATGTTAGTATGCATATATACTTTGCATTCCATGTATTTTATATAGATACATTATTTCTGTATACCCACGGGCACTATAATATGATTCTTTCTTTTTATTTCTTATATAGGTGTTAATATTAATCATTGATACTGTCGTACTACAATTATGATTAGTTTAAATAATAAATATGAAATAATAAATTTTTTAAATAATAAATATGAAATAATAATTTTTGATATACTTAACACATTATCCGATTAAGATAATTATTATTTTAATCATGTATTATATAATATTGTAGGGGTAACACCTTTGTATCATTTCTAGGTATTAATAATATTATACTGCATATATAATAAGAGATAGACTTGTACAGTCCCGAAAGGATTCGAGCCCGAAACTTTCTCACTCAAATACAACCATACATCATGCGAATACACGATCCATTCCGTTAAAGTTGATCTATATTATTTCAAGTATTTACAAACCAAAAATCATATATTTTAAATACTTTTTGCCCATACAGTAAGTAGGGGAAAAACGAACGGCCTAAATAGTGAGTTGATTAGTTTAACATTGTAGAAAATTTGAAACCTAAAAAAAATGATTTGTAGGGGTTTTTAAATATTTAGATAATGTTCAAATGGACGGATCGAGAATTTGTGTGTCCAAAGACATAGATCTAATCAACTCACTACTTTCGCCCGTCAATTTTGCGTCGCTTGATGGATAGAAAGTATTCAAAACACATGATTTTTTACTTTTAGTTACTTTAAATAATATCGATCAACAGAGTGGATTTTGTATCTGAATGTTGGATGTTGGTATTTGAGTGGGAAGGATTCGGGCTCGGATCCTTCGGAACTACACAAGTCTATTTCTATATAATAATTGTAGTATAGATATACTGGTTGTTAGTATATTTATATTGTATCACTATTATTTAGACATATATTATATAATATCGTGATTGTTATACAATTATAGTATACTAGTACTGCTTTCTTCATTTACCACTCACTAGGTCGCTCTTACGACCCTGAGGTTACTTCCTCAGGTTGGAGCTTAAGGATTTCGGAGTACCTGATACTTCATGGACTATAATAGGAGACTCGTCATCTATATTCATAGGTATCTTTATTATTTTGTCTTTACTTTCTTATTTATTCTTGTTCTCAAATTTATCATGACCAGTGACTCGTTTTACAGGTAATTTTGCACTTATTTAATGCTGAAATAATTGTGTATATTGTAATTATTTTTCTGTACTGAGACTTAGCGCGTATACATGGGGTATATTTTCCTTACGTATATGCGTCGCTGACTCTCGCGCATCCCTGCTATTGTATATTTTGAGAAGCAGGTCGTGACAGTCCGCATCGTGGCAATCAATTGAGCAAGGAACAAGTTCAGGGTCTGCAGAGGAACTAGGGATGAGAATGGGTCGGGCCGGACCAGGCCGGGTTGAAGCTGACCCAAGCTGAAATGGACGGACTTTGGGCCAGCACGAGCTAAAGTGGGCATGTGTTTGGCCCATCCAAATACTGCCCATTTCAGTTCTGGCCAGCCAACGGGCTTTCGGGCCAAACAACTAAATTAAGCTACAAATAATCACACAAGTATATGCTACTGGTACAATCTAAGATCACAATTTCTTGTAATTGTCTCAGAACAGATAGGAAAGTATTAATTTTGCGATCATAGTATAAAGAGGACCCATGATCAAACACATTTGCAGAGAGCATTGCATGCACATGCCTGTCTCTTTCTTTAAGTTTAAGCACGAACAACGTTTGTTCATGTGCACTGGAGATCACCAGCAAGAATTGTTCTCTATGCAACACACATCATCAAACACATTTGATTTGCTAAAGGAACTGTATTTTCATTAGTATTACATATAAAGATATATCATATGTATATACGCATGACTCCTCAAAGTTAGAAAAAGGATGCAAAAGAGAACTCAAAATCCCACCTTTGCCTCCAACGCAACAAGAAGAAGCAAAAACAAACGAAACCCATTTGAGGAACACTGAAACTGATCAAGACCCAATTGGGATTAGAGCAGAAAAGAGAAGAAAATGGGATTTTAAAAATATATATATATGACCTTGGCTTGAAGAGCCTCGGCCTCCCACATCAAGATTCAACAAAAAAGTCTCAAAGCTTTTCCTCCATTTCACATCAGCAAGAGGAATCGACGGGCGGAGACGATGGCTGTATGGAGAGGCATCAGCGACTCCACGCTCCCGATGAAGCCAAGGCGATCGATCTTGCAGCCGCCAGTGTGGCTGGCCTGCAGCAAGGCGTCGCCATTTTGAATGTTCCTCTTTGCCGGCGACTGGCGAGAGACTGGAGGCGGGGTGGGGCGGACAGATCTGAGAAATATCTGGACTGAGACAGATCTAGAGAAAGAGAGTGAGTGGGCGGTTTTCCGGGTTCGGGCTAAATGGGCGGGGTTTTCGAGTAAATGGGCAGGCTGTGGTAATTGGTTCTGTTCATGTATGCGAGCACACACACATACAATAAGAGGGCCAATCTGACGTTGACACGTGGACTGGTCCTCTTATAATATGTTATGTGTGTGGGCTTCACATACATATTATAAGGAATTATAGGAGGACCAATCTACCTGTCAACGTCAGATTGGCCCTCTTATTGTATGTGTGTGTGGCTCACACACATGAACCGGACCCGTGAGTAATGCTCACATTTGGTCCGAATGGACATGCCTAATTGGGCAGCTGAAGCATATGGGAGGGGCTCCAGCCCAAATTGTTCAGGTCCGCCCGATTGGGCCGCGGGCTAGCCCGCCCAACCCTAATAGGAGGTGGCTATCAACGCTAATGAATCCCACCAAACGAGAAGATAAGAGCACAGGACCAGATTCCTCTAATGAGGACTTTTCCGCTGAAAAATCAAGATATTTTGCTCGTGGGGGACGACGTTTCAACGACGAAGAAGCAGGATGGAATTCTGCCATTTGAGTCGGTGAGAAGATGGGAGAATATTGAAGTCTCTATCAGAATGTTATAAAATCTAAGAGTTTTTTTTTTGCAGTGCTATATTTTTTTAATCTGCCTTTTGATTGTGGTCTCATTGGAATTTGAAACTTGGTTATTGTGAATATATATTAAAATCTCTTCTATTTTTATGTTCTAACAGTATGTGTAATTAGCAATAATCAGACCATAGTGATCCTTAATTCCTTACAGGATCTATTCATTTAGCAAGACTTGTACATGGCATGCGCAGGGGACAAAAGAGAAGGTCAAACGCATGCAAAGACTCTAGGAGGAGAAACAAGAGGCTGGAAACATGAATGGAGTTATTATGGTCAACTGTACAAAATGGGCTGACTTGAAACAGAAGTCTTGTAAAGGTGAAGAGGGGCCTATTGGACAAAGTCTTTGACCATTCAAAGTTCTGTGATTTATGTGTAGAGCATGAATTAGTAAATGTTGCTAATTAATTAGTTGAGCAGACTTGATCACTACTGTCAATATTATATGTCATAGTTGGTACTAAACAGCTTTTAATCTATGTAATCATGTTAACTTCAGCTTGATAACCTGAAGTGCAGATAAAAACAATGCATATACTTCTCTAAGTTTTGTGATTAGTTGGTTAATGGTTATCAGCAAGACATGTTCTCTTCATATATTATGTCTAACTACTCTTAAACAATACTAGAAGCTCTTAAAGGAAGTTGTTAATATTCAAATCATGAACCTGTACAATATTGTTAGTTTTAAAGTTGACTGCCCTGCAATTTGTTTTGCTAGTCAAGGAAAAGAGCACATGTATGAATGCATACTTCTCCCTACACTTTGATACTTAATTCATTGTTTATAAATATTATTTCTTATAAAGTTTGCATACTTTTCATATTAAGTCTTGATACAGAAGATAGCTATAGAGAAACTGTTTATTAAACAATCAGTTTTTATTTGATTTGGCCTTGGATATTGATTTTTATCATGACCTATTGAGCATGTAATTTGCTTAGATTTTCAAGTTTTTCTACTTGTGCAATAATACTAGGCTAGTGCTCAGTAATATTTCTTTACTTCAATTCAGAAGTGGAGATTTAACCCTGAATTTCTTCGAAAATATCAATTTTGTTTTTCAAGAGGAGAGAAAAAGGTAAATAATAATAAGGATGTGCAAATTTGATTCTTTTCTTGGACCAAAAGCTAGGTATTTCTTCTTCTTTTTTAACCTTTGATTCTGCGATCAAGTCTTCAGTATATATGCTCTATTTCTCAAAATAGATAAATTATATTGCTTCAAAATTTCAAAATTCTATTTTCACTTCTACATTCTCAAAAGATAACAGATCCTGTAAATATTCAAATATTCATATTAGTCATAGTGATACAAGAGAGGTGGAGCTAGTCCTGTGTAGCTCAAAAGTGCCTCCGAAACAAATGAACATTGAAGCCTAAGTCCTTCTATATCACTGTGAATATCTATACCAACATCCTATCAAATATACAGTATAATTCCAAATTAGTATACTAACTGTTTCAATCTCAAAATAGCACTGATTCTAGGAACAAATCATCCCTCTGTTCTTCTTTCCCTTTCGCGAACACGCTCTCCACTTGTCTTTGTTGCTGCTGCTGGTTCTGGTTCTGGTTCATGTAGGAGACATTGAGATGTCGAACCCCGAGAAGTCATAGCTCCCTGATCCTTGCAGCATTTCCAGCGTATATGGAGTACTCTGCCCTGCGGATGCATTCGGTCTTGTTGCACTGAACAATGAGTTAGTGCTAGTCATTTGGTTCTGATGGTTCGGCATTGCTGATGGCCGTATAGCCATTGTGAAGTTGTTGGTGTTGTCCATGGGAGGCCTGCTTGCATTATGCCCTCCACTTCCTCGAGATGCAGGGACATCGTGGTTGTGCTTACCCTCATAGGTTGTGATCACTGCCCTTAGGTCATGGGCTGCTCGCTCAACATGCTTTCGGACAGGGCAACCCGCAGTTGTGCACTTGTAGTAACTCCTGTAGGACGACGATGAGAAGGAATTAGTTAGCAACACATTCTCAAAAACATTATGTTCATTACATCCGGCATATTGAGATTACAATGATGAAGAAGTTATCAGTAGCTGGAAACAAATGTTCATTCAGTGCATGATGAAACTGTTATGAAATTCATAGAATGAACATGGGAGTGAGAGGTGTATATAAAAGAAATTTTTTCATAAAAGATGCATTTCAGACAGGTGCATATAGATCTTAAAGGGATAGAATGCAACTGAAATGTGCAAACATATAGGAGCTCTAAATTGAAGCACAATGCTCACCTTGGATTTGGATTCCCCTTCACCACCTTCTGGCCGTACTTTCTCCATCGATACCCGTCATCAAGAATATCGATATCGCTTGTGGTCTGAACCACCACTCTTGGCTCCCTCACTGTCCTGTTACCTGAAGCTGAGATCCCTTCACTCTCACTGTCCTTCCTGGAAAAAAAAAAAAAAAAAAGAAACAAAAGATATTTGAACAACTCTGTTCATTCTCTTCGCACATTCAATATCAAAGGACCACTAGCTAGAGTTTTGATGCATATGAACAAAATCTTACCATCTTTTCGCATCAGGGGCATCGTCATCGTCAAACTCATCTCCCCCTGATCTAGTTCTCTGAGAGCTCATATCAATATCATCATCACCCAATGAAACCGAAGAATTTTCGGGCGTAGTAACAGAATCCATCTGTGACGTTTTCAGCAGGCACAAGAGACTGAATTGGGAGGGAAGACGACGACGAGTTCCTTCTCGTGGACTGAGGCTTTGGGTGGTTGTGAGTGCCTTTGTACACAATCTCAGTAATCTGCCCGTCTAATGACCTCTCCACCTTCTTCTTCGTCGGGCAGTTTGGGTATGTGCACTTGTAGTAGCTTCGAGGGTTCTCGCTCCCTTTCACTTGCTTTTGCCCGTACTTTCTCCAGTTGTAGCCGTCGTCTGCCCTTCTCTGTTCTCTGAACATCGTGTTGGGCTGTGATGCTGGAATCTCCGAAGAATTGGTTTGAATTGGTGCAACAAATTCAGGCTTGATATCAGGCCTCATAGAAGAGGCAATTGGGTAGTGTTGTTGTTATGTTGTTGGTAACTCCACTGCTGGTGGTGTAATCTGTTGGCGTTTTCCTGAAAGAAATAGAAAATATAAAATTTGAAATTAGACATCGGTAAGACACATTAGAAAACAGAAAGATCTTTTGATTGAAATCGAAGGATATACCGATGGAAATGAGGTTGAAGAGGGGTGAAAGGATGAAGGTTGCATATTTCCAGCCCCTGTGCTGTTGGCTTGTGTTTGAAAAGAGAAGTCAGAATAAGTTCTGTCTTCCTCTTTGATGCCATGTTGATACTGTGTAGAACTAGTGCCCCTCCAATTGAAGGATTGAGCAGCTAAACTACCAGTGGTTGGAGATTGCATGAGCTATTAGAGAAAAAAAACAACACAATTATTTTATGAATCTAAAGAACAAGGTACATATATGTTCACAAACTGAAATATCCACAAGAGAAGCTTTCAATAGAAATTTTTTAAAGCAGAAGGTAGAAAAGCTAGAAGAGTATCTTTGTCTGAAAAAGAAGTTGAAGCTATCCATAAATCAATATACCTTATCTATTACAAGAAGAAGAACAAGAAAGAAAAGGTATCAGGTGCTATCTACTTATGTAGAGTTCAAAATATGCACGAAATTGTGCATACTAACATAATATGCATACAAACAAAAACAAGGGCATCAATCTAATAGTTGAGCACAATTTGATGATTATTGCTTGCTCCTCCATAATGACAAAGATTAAATATGGAGGAATATTAACATGGGTATTGCTTAAAACTTCATGTCTTTAGTTTTTTTTAAGCAAAACGGTTGGATATAATCCCACCTGCGTTCTATTAAAATGAAACAAGCAATATTACATAAAAAAAGAAATTTTATGTTTCTTGTTGAGAGAACAAAATATGCTGAATTGCTTTAAGCATAGACTTGTTGCTCACATTAGAAGAAGGGAGGAGAACAGGAGAACCAAGGAGCTCGGCCGGGCTGAGCCCGGACGGGATCGCGAAGTACGAAGAAGGCGAAACCGGGGGAGGAGAGATTGGAAGTGAAGGTGGAGGAAGAGATTTGAACTTGGGCAAGCTTGAGGCATCTGTACTCTGGTCCGAAAACCCCTGAGACATCGCGATCATCGACCGGCCCTCTTCGTCGCTGGCCCTCGTGAGGAGGTCGGAGAATGAATTAGTGGTGGTGGGGGTGGAGAAGGAGAAGGACGCCTGGCGCGAGTTCGCTGAGGTTTCTAAGCTCCTTGAAGAAGTCATTGAGGAAGGAGGAAGTAGAGAGGAAAAGAGAGAGGGAGAGAGAGTTGTCTTTTAAGAGAAGAAAAGAGTAAGAGATGGTGGCTATTAT
The DNA here is from genome assembly GCA_038442645.1 of Agave tequilana. Lineage (NCBI taxonomy): Eukaryota > Viridiplantae > Streptophyta > Magnoliopsida > Asparagales > Asparagaceae > Agave > Agave tequilana. Next base: position 37,702 of record JAVJIF010008481.1, on the reverse strand, counting down.
ATATGTTTGCATGGATTGTATATGTTTTAGAGAGAGAGAGAGAGAAATTGTTTGATTGTGAGAAGTGTGACGTGGCACACAAGGGGGAGAGCATTTTCTAAGAAGGTGAAGGGGGTTGTGGATATTTGACCGGTCAAACTTTGACCGGTCAGCTGGCGGCTAGTGCATCTGTGGAGTTCTTGTTCTATGGTTTAATTAAATAAAATTAAAATTGGACTTTGAACACTTCCATGTTGGGTCCTTTTAATCGCAACCGTTTGTTGTTCCACGCGGACAGCCACGCGTTGTGGTTGGCCCGTAAGTTTTGGGCCGGGCTGATGGGTAGAATAATATAATACATACAAATTAACTCTTGCAATAAACTAAATAATTGTTTTGGAATTTGTCTAAACTTGATGGATGATCGTCATGTCCGTACAAAAATGACCCAGTTTAAGATTTGGACCGTACGTTCGCAGAATTCATATGGATTGGGCTGCAGGCAACAGGAAAACCAAAAGATGGCATCAAAAGCCCAGTTAATGCCGGCCCATGTGTTAATGCTTAATTTTTCTTGTTGACAATTGACTTTAACTCAAACGGTAAAATATATTTTTCCCTTGTAGTAAGCGCTTGAATTTGAATCTCATGAGGCGTGTTTGGATTCTTGGAAGTGATTCATGGAAGTGAGAGGAAATGGAAAATGAAAAAAATTCATTTCTCACTTTTCTTATTTGTTTTGAACTGGAAATGAAAAATGTGAATTACATTTTCCTTTTACACTATCATTTTCTCACTTGTTAATTTTGTGGTCATGTAAATCTCACTTGTAATAAGTTGTCCCTTAACGCATTAAACTTTGATGTGTAAATCTCACTTGCAACTTAATTACAGTTCAAAAACGTCACCTCAGAAATAATATTTAATTTAATATTATTTTTGTTGGAATTGAAGAATATAAGTATGAATCTTCGAGTTGAATTATGGCGAGATCCGTTGATCAAATCAATTGGATGATGGTTGGAGTGTGTTCTCCTTCCATTGGGATGAACGTGGTATATTCACATGCTCAATTCCGACTTCGAATGAATGAGATATTCAAGTCTAAAGATTTCCTAATTCAAAGCCAAATGGGACTAAAGGTAGCTAAAAGCATTTAGTCCCACATTGGCCATGGGATGGAAGTTTGTGGTGTATAAATAGAGAAAATTGAGAACAAAGGGCGTGCCCTTTGGGTACTTGGAGTTTTCGCGCGCGATTGGGAGGGATCTATGCCCGCCCGCACGCACATGTGTGCATGCGCGCGCGCGCCGCCGGTGCCGGGGTCGGTCCGGGTCCGGGCTCGGGCCTGGGTCTGGGTCTGAGTTCGGGTTCCCTACCCGGTCTGGTTCTTTTTTAATCAGGTCTACGGGTATGGATTGCGAGCAGACCCGCTCCGCTGTCAGGATTCGAACCGACCCGTCAACGGACCCGCTCCGTGTGACTGTTGGGTCGAAAGGTTGTACCCTTTCGTTGGGTTCGAACCCGTTGGCCCCTCCTAAAACGCTATAAATAGCGCTCCAGATTCTCAATTGAAAGACACCAACTACAACACCAAAATTCAGAATTAACTCTCTCTCTCTCTCTCTCTGAGTTCTGAACACTTCAAGTTTCTGCGTTCTGAACTGGGAAGTGGAGTTCTGAAGTGACTTTCAAAAGGGAAGTGGGAAATCCGTAACTCGGTTTCCGAAGCGACTTCCAAAGGAGATTCTGCAAAATTCGATCTGAAAGAAGGCTCAGAAAATTCAACAGATTCTTTTATAGAATTGTTGTCTGAATCTGGTACTTCTGAAGAATATTATTCTTCAACCTTCCTTCATCCTCAACGTGGGTGTTACTCCAAAGTAAAGGCAAATATTCATTCGAAATTTGTCCTTGTACCGCTGCTTTAACGATCCTGTGGAAGGTACTGGTTGACTACGGTTCGACCGTACGGTGATTTGGTAGTGCTATCCAAATACCGTGAAGGAGTGTTGTATCTTAGGAGACCAGCGTCCATTATCCCGTTAGCACCGGTGCGGGGGACGTAATTGTCTTAAGGAGATTCGCTCTAAGCGTACCTCACTCCAAAATACTGTATAAGTGGATTAAGTCCTTTATACAGGGGATATACTTTACAGTATATCGAGACTGATTTAGATTCAGTCTAATTGGTGTTTAACCAAGGAAGGAAATTGAAAGGTGGTTCTTAAATTAAGGAACGTTCTATTGAACAGAAAACCTCCCACCTGATATTTGCCGACCTGGCCAATTAGATTGTTGATATCTCAGTGATCTTGATTAGTTGTCGATTGATTTCTGTTAAGCAGAATAACTAATTATCTTAAGACAATTAAAATTGAAGTTTCTTACTTCTGTTCTGCTTGAACTTGCAGAAAATGTCTGAGACTAATCAAGATAGCACCATACACTCCTCAGCAGAATGGAGTTGCTGAACGGAAGAACAGAACTTTAAAGGAGATGGTAAATTCCATGCTCGTAAGTTCTGGATCTCCGCAGAACTTGTGGGGGGAAGCTCTATTAACTGCAAATTATATTCTAAATAGAGTACCCCCACAAGAAACTAGGTCTTATACCATTTGAGTTATGACATGGAAGGACACCTTCCTACCATTACCTCAAAATGTGGGGGTGCCTTACAAAAGTGCTAGCACCATTAACTAAAAGACTAAGTTGGGAGAAAAAACTATGGACTGCATATTCATAGGCTACGCCTTGAATAGTAATGCCTACAGATTTCTGGTTCATAAATCAGAGATACCAGATATTCATGTAAACATGATTATCGAATTTAGAGATGTTGTGTTCTTTGAAGACATCTTTCCGTACAAACGGGAAGCAGATAAGACTTCTGGGAAAAGAACACACGAGATAGCGTTCAGGGACGAAAGCCCGAGGAACCAATTGTTAATGCGAAAACTGAACCAAGAAGAAGTCAGAGATCTAGAATCTCAAAATCTTTTGGTCCAGATTTCATAGCATACGCTATTGAGAGCGAGCCTCAAACATTTAAAGAGGCTATGTCAACCCCAGAAGCACAAATGTGGAAAGAAACTATAAATAGCGAAATAGAATCCATACTAAGTAATCATACTTGGGAATTGGTAAACTTGCCTCATGGCAGTAAACCAATTGGGTGTAAGTGGATTTTCAAACGAAAATTAAACCCGATGGATCTATCGATAAGTACAAGGCTAGATAAGTAGCCAAGGGTTATCGACAAAAGAAGGACTTGACTACTTCGATACTTATTCACCAGTAACAAGAATAACGTCCATTCGGATGTTGATTGCAATAGCAGTATTGCATAACTTAGATATCCATCAAATGGATGTCAAGACTGCATTCTTAAATGGTGAATTAAATGAAGAGATATATGTGGAGCAACCTGAAAGATTTAAAGTCAAGGGCCAAGAACACAAGGTGTGTAAATTGGTAAAATCCTTATACGGTTTAAAGCAGGCTCCAAAACAATGGCATGAGAAATTTGATAGTGTCATGATCAAAGATGGATTCACTATCAATGAATGCGATAAGTGTGTTTACACGAAAACAGTTGGAAATGCGTGTATCATTGTTTGTCTTTATGTAGACGACATGTTGATACTTGGGACTAATATTGAGATTATTAAGTCCACTAAACGAATGTTATCCAACAGTTTTGACATGAAGGATCTGGGGGTTGCTGATGTAATTTTAGGAATTAAAATCACCAGAACACCAGATGAAATCAGTCTATCTCAATCTCACTACGTGGATAAGATGATAGAAAGATTCAAGGATCATGGGATAAAGGAAAATACAAATCCTTTTCTCCCACACATCCACCTTCATAAGAATACAGGAACTGGAAAACGCCAGTTGGAGTATTCTCAGATTATCGGAAGTCTAATGTATTTGATGAATTGCACTAGACCCGATATTGCTTACGCTGTAAGTAAGTTAAGTAGATACACTAGCAATCCTAGTGATCTACATTGGACCGCTCTACTACGAGTATTGGGTTACGTATCACATACAAAGGAATATGCCTTGAGATATGGACAGTATCCACCTGTACTGGAAGGATACAGTGATGCTAATTGGATTGCAGATTCTGAGGAATCAAAATCAACTAGCGGATACGTATTTACTCTAGCAGGAGCAGCGGTATCATGGAAGTCTTCTAAGCAAACATATATTGCCCGTTCCACTATGGAATCGGAATTCATAGCCTTAGATAAGGCTGGAGAAGAAGCAGAATGGCTTCGACAATTCTTAGAAGATATACCATTATGGCAAAAGCCAGTGCCCGCTATATGTATACACTGCGATAATCAAGCAGCTATATCTAGGGCACAAAATATTATATACAACGGTAAGCCTAGACATATTCGTCGTAGACATAATACCGTGAAGCAGTTGCTCTCAAATGGAATTATCTCTATTGACTTTGTATCGTCAAAGGATAATTTAGCGGATCCGCTTATAAATGTTTAAGTGGAGAGCATATAAACTGCACATCGAGGGGAATGGGTCTAAAAGCCTAACCTTACTGAGTCAGCTTAATGGAAACCTCACTTAGCGACTGGAGATCCCACGGACTAAGTTCAAGAGGAAAAACTAGTTATGATTGACTCAGCAAGTAAGCACTTGGGAGCATGACTCCAACCTAAGGTGCACATAAGTGCTTTTCTACAAGTGGATTAAGGATAAGCTTAACGCTTTTAATGATGCCTATATCTTGTTACTAAATAAGTGGAGTATAGTAGACTACTCTTAATAGGTCCATCACCTATGTGAGTATAGAGTTGGGTCGGCTCTTGGGAATTTCTATAGAGGATGTTATTCCCTAAAGATACTCTCTGAAACCAAGAATGTCCAGGGCCAAAACGGACACAACCGAGAACCAAAGTTAATTTGGAAAGTCACTGTGTGAAGCTTGTTGACTTGGCTTACACTAACGGCTAACAGTTCAAGACCTAGTTCACTGATTAGCCAGTAAGTCCGATAAAGCTTTCGCTATGGAAGGTTCAAGACCTAGTTCACCTATCCTTATGCAGTTTCTTTTCTCAAGTACCTTTTCACAATAGAGTCAGTCTCTTTGTGTGTCATTTCCTTGAATCTCCATTCATTGTGGGGGATTGTTGGAATTGAAGAATATAAGTATGAATCTTCGAGTTGAATTATGGCGAGATCCGTTGATCAAATCAATTGGATGATGGTTGGAGTGTGTTCTCCTTCCATTGGGGATGAACGTGGTATATTCACATGTTCAATTCCGACTTCGAATGAATGAGATATTCAAGTCTAAAGATTGCCTAATTCAAAGCCAAAATGGGACTAAAGGTAGCTAAAAGCATTTAGTCCCACATTGGGATGGGATGGAAGTTTGTGGTGTATAAATAGAGAAAATTGAGAACAAAGGGCGTGCCCTTTGGGTACTTGGAGTTTTCGCGCGCGATTGGGAGGGATCTATGCCCGCCCGCACATGTGTGCATGCGCGCGTGCGCCGCCGGGGCCGGGCCGGGCTGGGCTCGGGTCTGGGTCTGGGTCTGGGTTCGGGTTCGGGTTCGGGTTCCCTACCCAGCCTGGTTCTTTTTGAATCGGGTCTGCGGGTATGGATTGCGAGCAGACCCGCTCCGCTATCCAAACCAGACCCGCTCCGCTGTCAAGATTCGAACCGACCCGCCAACGGACCCGCTCCGCGACTGTTGGGCTGCCAACAGTGGTGACTGTTGGGTACGTCAGTTGGACAGCCAACAGTTGTGATTGTTGGGTCGAAAGGTTGCACCCTTTCGTTGGGTTCGAACCCGTTGGCCCCTCCTGAAACGCTATAAATAGCGCTCCAGATTCTCAATTGAAAGACACCAACTACAACACCAAAATTCAGAATTAACTCTCTCTCTCTCTCTCTGAGTTCTGAACACTTCAAGTTTCTGCGTTCTGAACTGGGAAGTGGAGTTCTGAAGTGACTTCCAAAAGGGAAGTGGGAAATCCGTAACTCGGTTTCCGAAGCGACTTCCAAAGGAGATTCTGCAAAATTCGTTCTGAAAGAAGGCTCAGAAAATTTAACAGATTCTGTTATAGAATTGTTGTCTGAATCTGGTACTTCTGAAGAATATTATTCTTCAACCTTCCTTCGTCCTCAACAGTGGGTGTTACTCCAAAGTAAAGGCAAATATTCATTCGAAATTTGTCCTTGTACCGCTGCTTCAACGATCCTGTGGAAGGTACTGGTTGACTATGGTTCGACCGTACGGTGATTTGGTAGTGCTATCCAAATTTTGTAGAATCTCCTTTGGAAGTTGTTTCGGAAACCGAATCTCCCACTTCTCGTTAGAAGTTACTTCAGAACCTCACTTCTAGTTCTGAACGAAGAACCTTCACTTCCAGTTCTGGACGAAGAACCTTCACTTCCAGTTCTAGACGAAGAACCTTCACTTCCAGAATTCTGGACGAAGAACTTCACTTTCAGAGTTCTGGACGAAAAACTTCAGTTTCAGAGTTCTGGACGAAGAAGAACTTCAGTTCCAGAGTTCTGGATGAAGAAGAACTTCATTTCCAGTTCTGAACTTAGAGAGAGAGAGAGAGTTCGTTTGGTGTTGGTGTTCTGAATTGAGAGATCAGAGCGCTTTATAGGTGATTTGGTAGTGCTATCCAAATACCGTGAAGCAGTGTTGTATCTTGGGAGAGCAGCGTCCATTATCCCGTTAGCACCGGTGCGGGGGACGTAATTGTCTTAAGGAGATTCGCTCTAAGCGTACCTCACTCCAAAATACCGTATAAGTGGATTAAGTCCTTTATACAGGGGGTATACTTTACAGTATATCGAGACTGATTTAGATTCAGTCTAATTGGTGTTTAACCAAGGAAGGAAATTGAAAGGTGGTTCTTAAATTAAGGAACGTTCTATTGAACGGAAACTCCCACCTGATATTTACCGACCTGACCAATTAGATTGTTGATATCTCAGTGATCTTGATTAGTTGTCAGATTGATTTCTGTTAAGCAGAATAACCAACAATTTTAAGGTCAACTTTTCCACTTTTACTTTCATATCACTAACCAAACAAGAAAAATAAAATATACTTTTTCACTTACACTTTATATTATAGCTAAACACTAAAAAAAGGTTATTTTCACAAATCTCAATCTCATTTACAATTTTACATTTTTCACTCTCACTTTTCACTTTCAATTTCTTCTCACTTTCATGAATCTCTTCTGTCGCATAGCGCAGTAGCCGAGAAGATTAATTTTGATGAAACAAAACAAATTCTTCTTATTTATTTGGCGGTTATAGCGACAATGCAAAACAAATCATCGAACGTTTTTTTTTTTTTTTTTTAATTTATAAACATGCAAAACAAAGTTCTATGTTTTCTATTATTCTAATTTATGGTTTTTATTTCTAGAGACATCACTGTAACAATCAGAGTGGCATGCGTTATCTTCACTATTTTAATACAAACTGTTCAATAAGTGAGCATCAATTATTACGTAATAATTGGTCTAACGTCCTCACATCTCACAATTGTTCCTCGAGAGAGAATTATTTATGCAACACTCGTCTCAGCCGTGCTTAACATCCCGTATGTTTACTTTTAGAACGAGGCCTAAAGATGCGGGCCGGACTGGTTTTTGGGCCCAAAACTTATTTCTACAGTTTGAAGCCGCTTCACTCGGGGGTTGGACGGTGAAATCACCTAGAGGGAGCGGGGGTGAATAGGTGATGGTTATACTTAGTGACAAATAATGCGAATTTTAAAATTAATTAACAATAAGGAACAACAATTAAATGAAACTTGCAAGAGAATAGACAATATAAGTGCAAGTAAAGGTGAGAGTAGAGTTTAGAGGGATTGTGGACAATCGCAAACACAAGTATATGTTTCGATGTTCGAGTCACTGCTTTACGTCTCCGCCTTTAACACGATGAAGGATTTCCACTATGGTTGATCCCACCGGATCGTGAATCGAGTACAAGTTCTCACTAGAACTCTTCGGACACACTTGTCCTCTCTTACGGTGTCGTAAAACCAACTTAGAGCTCACTAGCTCGCTTGAGATCGCAACCTCTATAACTTCTCAATTTGAAGAATATGGTGATCAACACTTGACCACAAAGTAAGCTCACAAGCACAACCTTACACCCAAGATGAGGAGATGAAACTCTAGGGATTGTGTAGTGCAAAAACCAAGTAGATAAGTAGAGGAGAATGCTTCAAGCTAAAAACACCAAAGGATTGGAAATATATAGCTTAAACGAAATCTTTTGGCTAAAAGGTTAAACCTTGAAAAACTTTGATTTTACACTTGTAAACCTTATTTTTGAGTTGTATCTCACTCCCACTATTTATATGGGATAAAAATTAGGTTAGAAAAGCCAATAGATCCGTTGGGAGAAGCCCCAACTAAAAACAGAACAGAATATAACCATTGGTAGCCAGTACAGCAGAGTTGTCTGCTGCCGGTCGACCTGGCCGGTCGACCGCCAACGGTCGGATTTTCGACCGTTGGGAAAGCGGTCGACCGGACGGTCGACCGAGGTTCCCAAACAGAGAGTATAAACCCTCTGTCAGTCGATCGGGACGGCCGACCGGAACAAACAGAGAGCACTGCTCTTGCTTCCGGTCGACCGATGTGCACACATGCACATTGGTGCATGTCGGTCGACCGCCCGGTCGACCGACAGAGCAGTTTGCTCTGCCAGCGGTCGACCAGAGAAGGCCAAAATACAGGTTTTGGATATCTTTTTGATGTCTATATTTTTCCAATAAAATTCTTTTGATAGGTAAATACAAAATAGAGTTCTAGAGTTATAAATAACAGGAGTGTGATCATAGGTCAACACCAAATAGGTTAGAACCATATTTTGATAAAAAAATCTTTTCTAAAGTAAAAATCGTTTTTCCAAAACTTATTTTTCCAAAAACTGATTTTCTGAAACTTTGTTTTTCTGAAACTCGGTATGAAATCGGATAATAAATTTTGCTTGAGATATAAAATGTGTGAGTGTGACAATCCCATAAGTTATCAACCTCTATCATCTCGGTTTTGACAAATGACTATAAATCCTAACTAAAAATGAAAAATGCAAAGATACAAATCTTGAAAATGGTCTTCTCAATTTTGCTTGATCTTGAGCTCTTCTAGTGTGCTAGACTCTGAGATCTAAATCTTCGTGGCTTTCAAATGCGAGTCTTGTGATGGAGCTGAAATGCAACATATGATTTTTACCTGAAACTTATTAAACAACTTTGTTAATACTTAACTACATATGGTTTGTTATCATCAAAACTAGGGCTAATGACCTTTGGGCTAGCAATCTCCCCCTTTTGATGATGACAAAACATATGGAGTTATTATAAATATTTTGGGTAAACACTTCTAGTGAAGCTCCCCCTTAACACATGCATATATAAGAATAAGATATAAAGAGCTAAATGCATAACAAAAGCATATACAAAGGATATACAGTTAGATTCATATGCCAACCATCTATGCATAGTAAGGATACAAAAATATGAAAGTGTATGCACAAATGGTTACTTCCATCCATCCAGAAATACTTCTAACCTTCAAAGTAGATGATGGATCAAGAATAGAACAAATACAATACACAACCAACCATATATACCATATGGAGACAATAAAGATAACTACCATAACATAAAAAAGATATCCATACAAGCTAAGAGGTTCATGTCAACCTCAAAAATCAGAAACATAACACATGTCCATAAAATACATATCAAAAACAAATAAGATGTCCACAAAAAGCAAACTAATATTCAAATACATAAATACTCCAAACATGAAAACTAACACCCCATAAATAACTCCAAAATATTTCTCCCCACCTTTTGTCATCAACAAAAGGGGTCAATGCGGCGGAAAATCAGGGTCCTCTGGGAAAGCAGGTGGCTAAGGTGCAACAGGAGAAGGAACCCATGCAGCAAATGGAGGGCCGATGGAAGGAAGTGGCTGTGAGCGACCATGCGGAAGAGGAGCTGGCCAATCAAACCTGTGGTAGATGTCACCGATACAGGCATGCATGTAGCGAATGGAATCACAGATGTGACTGAGATCATTGTCCAAACCCTGCTCCAGTTGCTGAAAGTTAGCGGCCATCTCAGTTGACATTTGCTGGCGGTGCTCCCAAAGCTGAGTGGATATAGTTAGGTAGGGGTCAAAAGGAGCAGAAGAACCAGAGGAAAATCCAGTAAAAGTAGGAATGATAGGCTGAGGCTGAGGAGCAGGAGGACGCTCTCGAGCGCACATCCTCTTGAGGAGGGTGTTGTTAATGTCAACTGACGGTTCAATTGACCATTCAGTGGAGAGATCAAATCTTAGTTACTTCAAGATACAAGTAATAAATATCCCAAAGGGCAAGTGCCGGTTTGGGACCAGAAGATGATCAGACGTCATATAATCAATGATGATTTTGGGAATGTTAATTCTAATGCCTTTCAGAAAGCAATAGATCACAAGAGGAGCAGAACCCTAGCGTGACTATACACTCCTGATTTTGGCAGGAGGTTATAGAACACGACCTTAGCCAAGATTTGGGCGGTGAGAGTATAACACTTCACCTCCTCATTCCTAACTAAGACAGGATTATCATCATCGTGAAGCAAAATTGAGGCAATGTAGGAGACTCACCGTCAGCATATGCAAAGTCATGAAGATCTACATTGTAAATGTCTATCCCCTCACAGGAGAGGTGTAAGAGACTTACAAATTTTCAAGGGAAATGTTTATGTCTCTACCCATGACTCTAGACCTGATATGATTTTGTTAGAATGACAGGTTAGAGTAAAAATAATGTACCAGCTCAGGATAAGCAGGTTCTTTTATGGTAACAAAATTTTCGAGTGAACTGGAGCCTAGGATGTTTGCAAGATTGAGATGCTCAAAATCACCGAGCACCATAGTCCTACCAGAGATTACATTTTTACTGAAAATAAGGGTGTATGTATGAGATGCATTCTGTGATACAAAAGGGTTGGATGAAGATTCAGGAGTTTTCCCCTTCTCAGATCTGGACCTTTTGACATGGTGGATGAATAAGCAAGATAAAGGCACGATAATAGCACGATCTAAACAAGAAAAATCAGGAATAATAAGAAAAATAAAATATATAGGAGAAATTGATTATACCTTAACAATCCAAGAGAAAATCTCAAAGAAACTACAGATCTGGAGCCTGAGAACAATTTTACCAAATTTTTGTGAAGGGATTTTGGGGTTTGGAGGAGTGGAAAAGGGTTGGATTGGGTTAGGGTGAAGAAAATAGGAGAGGAGAAGAGAAGGAGGTGGTGGAGAGAAGAGATTTCGGGGTTAGGGCCTTGATAAAGTCGGGTAAAAAAAACAGGTACCCGACTCCGGTCGACCGCCCGGTCGACCGGTGGAAACCGAGAGCAACTCGGTTTCGGTCGACCGGCTACGGGCAGCAAAAAATTTTTTTGTTTCAGGCTGAGTCGGTCGACCGCCCGGTCGACCGGGCCTATGACAGGCCAACTCGGTCGACCGGTCTACTAAAAACAGTTCAAAAATCTGTTTTAAAATTTGATGTTAAGTTAATTTTCTTAAGTAAAATTTTTCTTATGTAAAAAGTTAATTTTAATATTTTTTTATATTAAACAAACTAAAAATAATATTGAAATCTTACTTGGCATGACAAACCAAAAAAAATCTTATTTGAAAATTTTTTTATTTATTATTATTAACCAAATATTTCTTTTAAAAATTAAGCGATAAATATGAGATGTTGAAGCCGAATACCCCTTTAAGGGTTCTGAACTTCTCCTCGACATTCCTCTAGATAAGAGTTGAGGCGCGCAATTACCATCTCTATTTATTAGCTTAATTTGGTTAAATAAATCTTTATTTTGATATATTCTTATAAAACATTTATTTACCAAAAAATGATGCATGGACAAATAACATATGGCAAGCATAAAAGCAAAATGAATTGAATACACAATCTTAATCATAGTTAAGAAAAAAAAATAAGGATATGCAAGTCTACACAATTAAGGCATATCATCACAAAATGCAACTAGCAAATCCTATGCATGTACAAAAAGAAATTTTAGGTGGAGAAATTACCAAACCACAGGCAATCTCCAAAATAGGTGCCTCTTTGATAGCGATGCACGTGACGATGTGTTCGTTGAGCTTTGATGCATCCACCACCGGGCACCATTTCCCCTGAGTCTTGGAGGAGGAGGACGCACCTGTATCAATTAAATTTGGCGTGTCTTTTGATACCCAAATCTTTTTGGGTCCTTTGGGGTTAGTGTTTTCTTGAACTCATACATTTTTATTAGATATGTTTAATTTAGCATAATAAATTTTGCTAAATGGTCTTTGCGGTCATAATGTGCACATGTATATATTCTACCATATATAAATGCATGCTTGTGTGAGTGTGCTTGCTTTTGTGTGTTTGATGCATGAGGAGTGTGTTTCCTTGGGTTTTTCCCTTAGGAAGTATAGATGCAAACTGGCCATGTCAAATGCACATATCTTGAAGGTAGTATCCAAAACCTCAATGCTTTCTTGGAGCTCTAAAAATTCATTTTTATTACAAGTGGTGATTGGGCTTTTGCCCTTACAAGTAGTTTATATTTTTCAAAATCCATTTTCATTTCTCAAAAGATTTTGACAATTCATTTTCTCATTTAAAACAAGTTCAAATTTATTCTTTAAAGAATCATTTTTATTTTTCAACTTTTATTTTGAGCGAGAGAAATTTCATATCTACTTTGTAATTCTTCAAAAAAAATGAGTTAGTTCATTCATGGTTAAATCTTCATTATCTAAGGAGTTTTTTAGATATACCTTGGAAGCATCATCACCATGTGCCATGAAGCACATGTGTGCGGTGTCGATCTCCTCTTTGGATTCTGACTCCGAGTCATCCCACGTGGCCACACATCGCCTTCTTCTTCTTTTGCACATTCTTAGAGGTAGTAGCTTGTAGAGAGGGAAAATCCGCAATTAGATGTCACGTTCTTTTACAATGGAAACATGGACCCGGTTCCTCCCTTTTCTTTTCAAATCTTTCTTGAGGTCTTCCTCTTTGGAAGTTACTTTGTCTACCTTTCTTGTAGAACATTTCGCCCACTTTTCTTATGAGCAAGGCAAAGTTTTCATCGTAGTCTTCCGATGATTCCTCTTCATCATAGGAGGATGGAGCCGCCTTGAAAGCTAGTGCTTTCTTCTTTGGTGCCTCCTTTCTTCCCTCACCTTCATCTCCATCTCATGTGTTTTGAGATTACTGATGAAGCTGGAGAATCCTCCCTATCGTTGAGCTCCTTGAGGGTGATTGCCTTGACTTCCCAAGATTTGGGAAGAGCTCTAATGACCTTCCGGATCTTTTAGTCATTGTCGATCTTGTCACCTAGAGAGGATAAAGTATTAGTGATCTTGGTGAAACGAGTGAGCATTTCATCTATAGTTTCATTTTCAAGCATATAAAAATTCTCATATTGAGACGGAGCAAGTCAATTTTGGATCTCTTGACTTGCGACGTCCCCTCATGAGTAATAATAAGATCATTCCAAACTTCATATGTAGATTTGCAATTAATTACACGAGAAAGATCATCTTCATTTAATGCTTGTGTAAGTGCATATTGGGCTTTTGCATTGCTTCATAGTACTTAGCGGTTACTTCGGACCATGTATTCTCATCACTGTGAGGTTCAATAAATTTTTGGTAATGGATTTGGCAACTCTAGGGTCTTTAGAAATAGGTTCATTTTGACCTTCTAAATGAGAAAGTTTTGTTGGCCCAGAGGCCTTCCACTCTAGTTTTGATGATGATTAACTCATGTAGTTATAGTTTACTAATAATCTTGTGATATTTAGTTTCAGATATTTAACCAAGATATTAGTAGGTGATCAACTTTAACAAAGGTGTTTTGGAGCTTTCACATGGTGATTCAAGAGCTCGAGCGTCAAGTTCATATCTAGCACTCGGTTGGAGTCAAGCTCGACGAATCGCGTTTGGATCGAGTCATCTTGGAGACGGCGTTCTACAAGAAGACTTCGGTTTGTTTAGTCTAAGATTTAGTTTAGATCCATTGTAAAGATTAGATAGTGTGATATGCTCAAGTTCACAACACACACACGTTTCATGTTTTGGTTTTGGTTTCGGTTTAACCGATCTTGGTTTTCATAGATAGATAGAATCAAAACAAGTTTACATACTTTAATGTATATTAGATTTGATCTATATACATCTATGCTTCATATACTTAGAACAACTTATTTTGATACACTATTCATGTGTTTGGAGTTTTGTATTTAGACAAAACTTATTTTTGAATTTAATATCAAAAACATAGATATAATACCTTTCCTGTATATTCGATTCTATACATATACTATATGCTTCAAAGTTGTTTAAATATCATGTTTTTGTATTTACATGTGTTTTGAAAAAATTGGATTTCCATTTTAAAATCCAAGTTTTAGAAAATACAGTTTTTGGTTTAAGACAAATTTTTCAAGTCACAAAAATGGTTCAAAATGTTTGTAACATGATTTGATTTTTACTCAAACATGTTTGTATTTCAAAGATATAACATGAACTGATTTTTGTAGAATTTATGTGTTTTTATGGGATTTTATAAATGATAAAAACCTAAGATTTTAGTCCCATAATATCTGGCTAGCAGGCTGCCGGTCGACTGGGCCGGTCGACCGTAGCAGTGAACGGTCGACCGGGCCGGTCGACGGACGTGCACAGAGCGTGCACGTAGCCTAGCTGGGGAGGCCGGTCACCGGGTCGGTCAACCGCCAGAGAGCTCTGCTCTCTGGAAATGCCTCCGGTCGACCGGGCGGTCGACCGGACAGAGAGCTCTGCTCTCTGTATCCAGCTCGGTCGACCAGGCGGTCGACCGGCCAGAGAGCCGTTGCTCTCTGGTTCTAGGCACGGTCGACCGGGCGGTCGACCGCTGGGCTCAACGGTCAAATTTTTGACTGTTGGCCGGTCGACCGGCCGGTCGACGGAAGGGCATTCTGGCCCTTTTCAGCTGCCAACGGGCAGATTTCCAAATGGGCTATTTATACCCCATTTGAGTCGGTTTTTTTAAAAGAATTTTTTTAAGAGCAAAATTTTCATCTTATCAAGTGTTTTAATACAAGTTTTTAAAAGAGTTTTTAAGCTAAAAGATTTATCTTTTATTTGTTTTAAAGGGTTGGAAAAATCAAGAAAAGGAGAAGTCTTTGGGATTGGTTTTGATCTTCACTTTATATTCATTTTAGAAGTTTTCCCAAGAGTTTTCTTTGTGATTTTAATTTTCAAACTCTTTATTTCTCACACTTGAGCTTATCATTCTATCCTATCTATAGGATCTTTGTTTTAGTGAGGAAAGTGGTTTGTGGTTGTTAGACCACCAAGTTGTAAACCTTCCATCTTTGTGATATCCCTCTAGTGAGAGGTGATTGAGCTATTATCCCTCAAGTGTGAGGTGATAGTGGAAGTGGTATTTGGCTCCCTCTAGTGAGAGGTGGAGATTGTGTTTGAATCCCTCAAGTGTGAGGTGATTGTTATTTGAGTGGCTTTGTGCCTATCCCTCTAAGTGTAGAGGTGATTTATTTGTGCTTTGCCTCTAATGAGAGGTTGTATTGGTTGAGAGAGGAGTTGTGTACTCCCGGTTGTATTTGCCCCAAATCCTCAGTGGGGGTTCCCTGTGTGGGAAGTCCTGTGTGGACGAGTTAGTGAAAATCCTTTTGTGTGAAGGCGGGGATGTAGAGCTGTGTGCTCGAACCTCGAAACATATCTCAGTGTTTGCGTTTGATTCACTTTCTCTAACTCTCTCTCTCTTACATTGTGCATTGATTCATATTGTCATATCATATACATGCTTGTGTTGTTTATGTCTGCCCATACTGTATTTAACCAAGAGAGCTTTACATAGCACCTCAACTCTTATTTAGAGTAATTCAAAGGAGTTGGTCGAGAGCCCTTCACCGGGAATTCGGCTACACTCGTTGGTTACACTAAGTATATTGCATTAAGTTTTTAATTCCGCTTTATTGATCATTAGATTAGCCATACACCTATTCACCCCCTCTAGGTATATTTTCAATTGGTATCAGAGCCTACGCTCCTGATATTAGGTTTAACCACCTAGGAGTGTGATCTTAGTTTTCTAATCTAGATTTGCATTTGCACACTTATATTGTTTACACACACTCATAGACTCATGACCCTACCTATATTTGGTACTTCCAACATTATTGTTTGGAAGAAGGCTAGGATGTCCGTGTACCTAAAAACCCTAGATTTGCATGTTTTCCTTGCCGCTACCAAGAAATTCTATCTTGGTAATAGCAAGCATATAGAGGCCAATGCACAAGCCCATGAGGCAATTAGAAGCACGCTTAACAAAGAATATCTAATGATGGTTTCTAACTGTGATTCCGCCTTTGCAGTGTGGAACACGTTGACCTCCTCCAAGCTTCAGACGCCAACCATTATAGAGGATGAATCTAGTGGAGAATCCGAGCAACATTGCTACATGGTCCAAGGGAATGACTCCCTTGAGGTAAACTCGGAAACTCAATTAGATGATGATGATGCTAGTTCTTCTAGTAATGATTATATTGATGCCAATGTTTTGAATGAAGAACTTTCAATCGTTTGTGAAAAATTGTTAGAAAAATATAATCTTTTGAAAAAGAAGAGTTTTGGACTAAAAAAGAAAATAAGGATTTGTGTTCAAAACTTGATTTGGCTTTATAAGAGAAGGTTGAGATTTTAAATGAGTGTGACTCTTTGAAAACCCAACTTGAACTTGTTTTAAATGAAAACAAAATTTTGAAAAGTAAAAATGATTGTGAAAATGTTTTGAAGAAAAATGAGACTTTAACTTCAAAACTTGATTTTGTTTTAAAAGAGAATGAATCCTTGAAAAACAAAATTGCTTCTATTTTAAAGGATTTGGATTTGGTTTCCAAGAAAAATATTTCTTTGAAAAATGATTTAGATTCTCATGTTTGCCATGCTAGCGTAGCTTCACATTCTACCTCACCTATTATATGCTCCACTTTATTTTCAAGTATTAAAAATGATATAAATGTTTTAAAGAAAAGTGTTGAATGTTTGGGCTCCACTTTGAGTCATTGTGCTTTGAACCATACACGTTTGGAATTCATGTTTCGCAAGAAACAAATTTCATCTATGCATGCACACAAACCACGGCATACACATGCTCCTCACGTTCACACTCATAACACTTTGTATGCCCATGTGTACACATGTACACATTGTGGACGTAAGGGCCACCTTGCTAAATTTTGTTATGATAGGTACATGATTCTAATTTAGCAAATAAGTTTGTTTGGGTTAGGAAAGGTGCTAACCCCCATGGACCCAAAAGAGTATGGGTACCAAAGACCACCCCTATTTTATTTGATGTAGGTGTGGGCTCTCACATGACGTGAGAGTGATGGTGCCTTGAGGTGGATGCGTTCCGAGCTTAAAGATGACAATTTGGATGCATCACTTTCAAGGGAGTTTGGTGGGAGGACCACCTCGGTTTGGAGACATAGAGATGTACCCTTATGATTTTAGTAACGATCTCTTACTCCCCATTTATGTTTACATGCTTTCATATTATTCATTTTTAGCATGTTTTGATGTTTCATGATTAGTATGTTAAATGTCATGATTATTAGACTTGTGATATGCATGATTAGTATTTGAGATCACCCATATTTAATATGAATTTATACTTTTGTGTTCTCACATTTGTTTTAACTATTGTGTATATCATAGATCTATTGCATGTTCATTTACCATAATGATCATATGTATGTTTATATGTTTATTTTGTGCTTCATGTTTTGATTACATATTTAGATGTTAGTTTTCATTAAAACTTGGATATATACTTGTACAACTAGTGAGCCACAAATACATTATTATATGTTTGTACTTAAATGCTCATGTGTATCCATTAGATATACTTGTATAGTCTAGTTTTGATGATTCATACATTCTGACTTGTATTCCATATTTTTGACATGTTTTCATGTTTTTATTAAACTTCATGTATATGTCTATTTTGTCTAAACTATTAGTTATACATATACATCCTTGAGCCACTTGCCTTCATACATATACTTTTGTGAACTCGTTTATGTTTGGATATGTATGTATACTTTAGTTTGCACAAGACATACATATGCCTTGAAGATTAAATTATTTTGATGAAAATTAAATTTTCTTGTTTTTCATGTTTTAAGAAATTCATATTTGAGCTAAATTGCCTATTTTCATGACTATGTCTTTCACAAAACTTTGTACACTCACATTATTTGATGTTTTCTCATAATTTTATTTTTATGAGTATTATATGTACTATATAGATTTTGAGTGACATCGGTTTAGTGATTTTCATGTTTTATGAAATATATTCTTACTTTATTCCTTACTTGAAGGATATCATACTAGTTTTCAAATTTTTCATAAACTAGTTCGTATTCTTCATATGGTAGAGTTTTCAAATGTGTTATAATATTTTCAAACTTATTTTGAAAACCCCACCATCCAAGGGCGGTTAGTTGGGCGAGCATGTCTTGTATGCTCATTATTGAAAATCTATTTAAAACATGTGCATGAAATGGGTGGTAGGAAGTATGAGTTATATACTTGATCTTATTTTATTTTCAATTGATATCATTGTATCTTCTCAATTGGTATCACTATTGATATTATTTTTATGTACTCATATATGTTTTTATATTTGTATGCTTACACTTTAAATAGTATCAATTTCGATTGGTATTTAATTTTTCATACATATATATGTATTTTATTTGTGCTTACTATATCTCTATATCTTTGAGCACAAATTTTGTTATGCTAAGCTTGATTCCTTAAATGTCAATCATATTTCAATTGATTATTTTTCAATTGGTATCTTATACAAGCTTATGCATCATTTTTTTTGTATTTCATAAAGGGGAGAAAATTCATGTTTTACCTTTCAATTGGTTTTGTTTACATTTGGTATCTTACTCTCACACTTTATATTGAAAAATGATTGAAAAATGATATTGATTTTTTAATTTGGTATCATAAGCTCCTAATGAAAATCATTTTCAATTGGTATATGTTTCATTATTTTCAATTGGTATATGTTTCATTTTCAATATTGGTATCAAACACATTAAATTGATATTATTCTCTATTTGGTATCTCTATTGCAAAATGAGTTTAGTGTTTAACCAAAAAGATTAGTATATGTTTTTCAATTGATATCAAAAGTGTAAAATATTTTTAATTGGTACTAATTTTTATAATTGGTATCAAGATTACCTATATGTTTATATCTTTCAATTGATATCAAAATTTTTGTTAGTTTCTTCAAAATGTTTTGTTTATTTTCAATTAGTATCGTGATGCTCTAAATTGATATATATTTTTTTCAATTAGTATCATAATGTTTTAATTTGATTTCACCCCTTGATGATTTTTGTTTCGGATAAAAAGGGGGAGAATATTGTCTTATTGTTTACTTTAACCCCTTTGTTGATGATTGACAAAAAGGGGAAGAAGTATTTTAGTATATATGCATGTTTATTTAAATTTATATTAAAAATATTTGTTTTATGTTTTGTTGATATTGGTATCAAGCGCATGGATATTAGTATCAAGAACATATTTTGTTGTTTTGTTTTGTTGGTATCAAGAACTTTTATTGAAATTTTTATTGTTGATATCAAGAGCTTTTATTGAAATTTTTATTGGTATCAAGAGCAATTATTTAAAGAACATGTTTATTTTAAGTTTATATTTTCAATTGGTATTTAAGAACATGTTTATTTTAAAAAGGGGGAGAAGTAATTTATTTTAAAAAAATTGGTATCGAGAGCATGTTTATTTCATTGTATGCATATTCATGTTTAATATTCATTGCATATCTTTATAGTTTATTACTATGCATGATTTAAGGGGGAGCTTCTTTGAAGCTTAACTTTAATCCATGTATATATAACTCCATGAGTTTTGTCATCATCAAAAAGGGGGAGATTGTTGGCCCAGAGGCCTTCCACTCTAGTTTTGATGATAATTAACTCATGTAGTTATAGTTTACTAATAATCTTGTGATATTTAGTTTCAGATATTTAACCAAGATATTAGTAGGTGATCAGCTTCAACAAAGGTGTTTTGGAGCTTTCACATGGTGATTCAAGAGCTCAAGCGTCAAGTTCATATCTAGCACTCGGTTGGAGTCAAGCTCGGGGAATCGCGTTTGGATCGAGTCAACTTGGAGACGGCGTTCTACAAGAAGACTTCGGTTTGTTTACTCTAAGATTTAGTTTAGATCCATTGTAAAGATTAGATAGTGTGGTATGCTCAAGTTCACAACACACACACGTTTCATGTTTTGGCTTTGGTTTTCGGTTTAACCGATCTTGATTTTCATGGATAGATAGAATCAAAACAAATTTACATGGTTTAATGTATATTAGATTTGATCTATATACATCTATGCTTCATATACTTAGAAAAACTTATTTTGATATACTATTCATGTGTTTGGAGTTTTTGTTGGCCCGATGGCCTTCCTCTCTAGTTTTGATGATGATTAACTCATGTAGTTATGTTTACTAATAATCTTGTGATTTTAGTTTCAGATCAAGCAAGATATTAGTTGGTGATTGCTTCAAAAAGAGGAGTTTGAAAGCTTTCACTTGGTGATTCCAGGGCCCGAGCATCAAGATCATACATAGCCTAGCTCGTGGATCACGGTTTGGATCGAGTCTACTTGAAGATGGAAGATCATCAAGAAGACTTAGGTATCCTAGTTTAGTTTAGTGTGTTTTAGATCCATTTATAAAGCTTAGTATAGTTGATATGCTCAAGTGCACAACACACACTAGTTTTATGTTTTGGATTTGGTTTTCATGAATAGATTGATCAAAACAAGTTTACTTAGTTTTTATGTATATTAGATGTGTTCAATATACATACATGCTTCATATCTTAAACAAACTTATTTTGATATGCCCATTCATGAGTTTTAGGAAAAATCAGATTTCCTATTGAAAAATCCAAATTTGATAAAATACAAGTTTTGGTTTTTGGTAAAAATGTTTAAACACAAAAATAGTTTCATATGCTTGATATTTGAGCTAAACTTTTTATCACATGTCTATATATCAATGCAAAATGTTAAAACTATTTTTGGAGATTTTTGCAAGACTTAAAAGAATTTTTAGAAATATGTTTAACTGTTTTTCTGACCAAGGTCTGATCCAGACTGTGGCTGACAGGCCAGGTCGGCCGACCGTACGGTCGACCGAACCAAGGGCCAGTCGACCGTTGCGGTCGACTGACGTGCACAGCCCTGTGCACATTTGTCAGACACAGGGCCGGTCGGCCGGTCGGCCGACCGGATCAGAGAGCCTTGCTCTCTGTATCTGGGCGGTCGACCGAGCGGTCGACCGGAGCAGAGAAATCTGCTCCTGTATCTGGGCGGTCGGCCGGACGGTCGACCGGATGCCCCAACGGTCACATTTATGACCGTTGGCGGTCGACCGGGCCGGTCGACCGCAAGCCTGTCAGGCTGCCAGATCAGCCTAACGGCTAGTTTTCTTTTTGGCCTATATAAACCCTAATCCTTTAGGGTTTTGGCCAAGTTTTTAGGAGCTAAAATTTCTCTCTATTCTTGGTGTTTAAAAGAAGTTTTCAAAAGAGTTTAAGTGCCAAAAAGATGTTGGCCCAAAGGCCATTAGCCCGGACATTTTGATGATAACAAACCATATTTAGTTATGTTTTTAACAACCTTGTTTACATAAGTTTCAGGAAAATATATCTGTTGATTTGACGGCTCCAACTCAAGACTCACGCTTTTGGACGCCGCAAAGAATTTGGATCCCCGAGCCTAGCACAATATAAGCGCTCCCGGATCATACAAAGAAGAACAACTCAAGATTTATAATTTCCTTTTAGTTTTTATTTTTAGATGATTTTGTCAAAACCTAGATGATAGAGGTAGAATATTTGGGATTGTCACTCACACACACTTAGTATTGCTTCATGGCTTCAAAACAATCTTTCTAACTTAGTTTTTAGAAAAATCATGTTTGGAAAAATCAGTTTTTAGAAAAATCATTTTTCATTTTATCAAAAAGGATTTTTATCAAATGTTGTCCTAACATGTTTGAGTGATGATCTATGATCACACTCTAAGTTTTATAAGTCCTAGAACCTTATTTTATAAATCCTTAGCCAAAAATGTTTTAACCAAAATTTCCTTTTCCCTTTAGCAGACTCTAGAAAACAGACCTGACAGAGTTCGGTCGACCGACCCAGTCGACCGACGTGCACGGCTATGCATGTGTGCACATCGGCCGACCGCCCGGACGACCGGAATCAATGTCAGTGCTCTCTGTTTATTTCGGTCGACCGGATCAGCCGACCGTAAGAGTTCCACTCTCAGGCAGAGTTGCGGTCGCCCGAGTCGGCCGACCGTTTCCCCCAACGGTCGGATTTATGACCGTTGGCGGTCGGCCGGCCCGGTCGACCGGTAGCTGTCAGAAAGTCTGACAGACTCCAACAGCTCTATTTTTCTGGACAGATTTTGTTGGGTTTCACCCCAACGACTCTATTGAGCTGTGTAGACTGTTTTCCATCCCCTATATATAGTGGGACACTTCTACAAACTTAAGAACAAGATTTACATATAAGATTTACAAGTTTTCAAAAGCCTTTCATTTTAGAAAAAGATTTTCTCTCTAAGCCAAAAGTTTCCAACACTTTCTTGAAGCAAACCTCTCTACTTCTCTCTAGTCTTTTGCACTTCACAATCCCAAGTATCATCTCCTTCATATTGGTTATAGGATTGTGCGAAGTGAGCCTTTTGTGATCAAATGTGATCAACTTATTTCATTGAGCGAAGTTGTAGAGGCATCGGCCTCAAGCGAGCGCGTGTGCTCCAAGTGGTGTTGCGGCATCACGAGAGATAGGACAAGTGTGTCCTTGTATTGACGATCCAGTGGGATCACCAATAGTGAAAATCCTTCAAGTGTGAAGGCGGGGACGTAGAGCGTGGCTCGAACCTCGGAAAAATTCCTTGTGTTTGCGTTTGATCAAATTTCTCTAAACTCTATCTCTTTTACTTGCTCTTTTATATTGTTCACTTACTTGCAAGTAGTTTATTTGTGTTCATCATTTTAAATAGTTTTAAATTCGCATAATTGTCATTTTATATAGCCATCACCTATTCACCCCCCCTCTAGGTGATTTCAATTGGTATCAGAGCCAAACCCTTACACTTGGTTTAACCACCTTAGGGAGATCCTTATAGTTGGCTATATCTATTTGTTGCATTTTCATTTGTTGTGCATTCTATATTTGTATTCATGGCATCAGTTGATTTTTCTGGCATCAAGTCCCCACCCAAGTTTGATGGCTTGAACTTCCCCATTTGGAAGGTCAAGATGAACCTCTTTCTTAAATCCTAGGAGTAAGAGTAGCTAGGGCCATTACCAAAGAATTTATTGAACCCCTCACCGATGAGAAATCATGGTCCGAAGATACCACTAAGGACTATGAGGTAAATGCTAGAGCCCAATATGCATTAACACAAGCCTTAAATGAAGATGACCTATCACGCATCATAAATTGTAAATCGGCATTTGAGGTTTGGAATGTTTTGATTGTGACTCGTGAGGGAACGTCCTAAGTCAAAAGATCCAAGATTGACTTGCTTCGTTCTCAATATGAGAACTTTTATATGCTTGAGAATGAATGCATTGATGACATGCTCACTCGTTTCACCAAAATAACAAATGCTTTATCTTCTTTAGGTGACACGATCGACAATGACCAAAAGATTCGAAAGGTCATTCGAGCTCTTCCCAAAGCTTGGGAAGTCAAGGCAACAACCCTCAAGGAGCTCAACGATCGGGAGGAGATGGACTTCTCCGGCTTCATCGAAAATCTCAAAACGCATGAGATGGAGATGAAAGTAAGAGAAGAAAGGGAGGCGTCAAAGAAGAAAGCCCTCGCTTTCAAAGCCACTCCATCCACCCATGACGAGGAGGACTCATCGGAAGACTACGATGAGGACTTTGCCATGCTCATCCGGAAGGTGAGCAAAATGTTTTACAAGAAGGGGAGGCAAAGCAACTTCCGAAGAGGGAAACCTCAAGGAAGGTTTGAAAGAAAAAGAGAGGAGTCGGGTCCTTGCTTCCATTGCAAGAAGATCGGACATCTCATCGCTGATTGCCCCGCTCTCCAAGCCACAACCTCCAAGAATGGGCCAAAGAAGAAGAAAGCTATGGTGGCCACATGGGATGACTCGGAATCGGAATCCGAAGAGGAGATCGACACCGCCAACATGTGCTTCATGGCACATGGGGAAGATGCATCAAAGGTATATCTTGAAAACTCCATAGATGATGATGAATTAACTATGGATGAACTTGCACAATTTTTCGAAGAGCTACAACATAGATATGAGATTTCACAATCTCAGAATAAGAAATTGAAAAAGGAAAATGATTCCTTGAAAAATAAATTTGAACATATTTTAAAAGAGAAAATTGATTTAGAAAATTCTTTTGAAAAGATGAAAAAGGACTTTGAAAATTATAAAATATCTACTAAAGGAAAAAGCCCCATTTCATCTTGTAACAAAAATGAATTTTTGAAAATTCAAAAACGAGTTGATGTTTTGGATTCAACTCTTAAAAAGTGTGCTTTTGATTTAAACAAATTTGCATCTAGGTTTCCCAAAGGAATAACCCATGGGAAACACACTCACCATCAATATGCACGGAAACATGCACACACACATAAACATGCATTCATGTATGGTAGTGGTAGGATTTATGTTTGCACTCATTGTGGCCGCAAAGGCCATTTAGAAAAATTTTATTTTGCTAAGCTTAACATGTCAAAATAAACATGTTTGGGTTCGCCCAAGTACTAACCCTAAAGGACCCAAAAAGATATGGGTACCAAAAGACACACCAAATTTAGTTGATACAGGTAGGTCTTCTTCCTCCAAGACTTAGGGGGAGACGGTGCCCGAGTGGTGGATGCAACAATGCCTAACGAACATATCATCGCTTGCATCGCTATCATAGAGGCACCTTTTTGGAGAATGCCCTCGGTTTGGTAAATTCTCCACATAAAAGTTTTTTTTTTATGCATAGTATTGTTAGTTTACCATTATGCTACATTGATATGTGTTAGAGTAAACTTGCATTTCCATCATGCTTATATGTATGCTTTGTTCAAATGAATATTATCATTTTTTTCCATATAATTTGTTTGTGTCCACATGTCTAAAATTTGTTATATTTTGTTAAAAAATATTTAAAGCATTTTAAAGCAAATAAATTAAGATGGCAATTGCGCGCCTCAACTCTTATCTAGAGGAATCTCGAGGAGAAGTTCAGAACCCTTCACGGGGTATTCGGCTTCAACATCTCTAAAATTTGGCTTTATTTATAAATAAAATAAATAATAAAATAGGTATAAAGTTTTGTTGTTTATTTTTATGTCCAATATGTTTAAAAATTTTTGTTTAAAAACTTTTTGATGAAAATATACCTTTACTGTTAAATTAAAGGTATAAGATAAATATTTTTTAACTGGTTTTGCTGCTGTCAGTTTTTGGGCAAGACCGGTCGACCGACCTTGCCTGGAGAAATTTTTATTTTTTCTCTGTGGACGGCCGACCGTAGCGGTCGACCGACTAATCTGTCAGTGCTCTCGGGTATTTTCGGTCGACCGGACCGGTCGACCGGGCGACGGGAAACTGCTTTTTACCCATCACTATTTAAAGCCCTTTATCTCTTTTTCACTCTCTCACCTCCGCCGACCCCTCACATTTCCTCTCTCAAAAACCCTAACAACCCTAATCCATCTCATCCCAACTCAAATCCAACCCTAAAACTTCTAAAAATTTCCTGGATCTTCAGTCTCAGGCCCTGATCTACGTGTATTTTC
This sequence comes from Agave tequilana, assembly GCA_038442645.1. Lineage (NCBI taxonomy): Eukaryota > Viridiplantae > Streptophyta > Magnoliopsida > Asparagales > Asparagaceae > Agave > Agave tequilana. The sequence goes on along the minus strand of JAVJIF010008481.1, from coordinate 11,707 downwards.
AAGAAATTTCAGATTTTGGCTTCTTGATCTTCAATCCTTCAAGGTAAAAATCGTTTTTTCTTTGATCCTGCATCTAATCTTGTTATCTATCTAGATCTTGTCTTTCATCTAGCTTAGATCAAGCCTTTACCTTGTCTATTTCTTGAATTTTAACCTAGATCTAATTTTTTAACATAAAAATGCCTAAAAGATCTAGATCCGAGAAGGGAAAAGTCCATAGCCCCTTCTTCCTCTACCAAAACCAAATCTCCTTTTGTTTCCACCCATGCAGAACATCGATACATTCTCATTTCAGAGAGAACTATAATTTCTGGTAGAAGTGTGGTTCTTCAAGATTTTGAACACCTTAATATACCACAAATTTTGAGGAACAACTCTCTGGATCTTTTCATGTTCATTAGGGAACCCGTGTACACCTCACTCATACCATACTTTTATTCTAATCTGTCTTATAAGGGTAACCGGGTTAGGTCTAGGGTTCTTAGAAGAGACATTGATATCTCTCTCCAAGAATTTGCTGATCTTCTGCATCTCTCCTGTGAGGGAGTAGATGTCTATTCCTTTGACCTACATGACTTTGAGTATCCGGCCGGTGAGTCTGCGCTCACCGCGTCAACCTTGATTCACGGGGATGACAACCCCGGACTAGTGAGAAATGAGGAAGTGAGATACTTCACTCTCACTGCTCAAGTTCTCGCTAAGTTTATCTTTTATAACATCATGCCCAAGTCGGGAGAATATAGTCATGCCAGGGGACCTGTCCCATTGATTATCTATTGCCTTCTGAAAGGCATCAAGATTAACATCCCCCGGTTTATCATCTCCCACATGACTTCAGATCATGTTTTTGTCCCCACTAGGCACTTGCCTTATGGGATGTTTATCTCTTATCTTCTAAAATAACTTGATTTTGACTTGTCCTCTGTGAGACCCACAGACCCCTCTGTGAACCTGAACAGCACTCTTCTAAAGAGGATGCAAGCTAGGATGCGTCATGATGCACCCTAACAGCCTGCATTTCCTCCTTCTTCTTCTATTCCAGGGTCCTCTTCTATTCCAGGGTCTTCCTCTGCTCCAGGGTCATCTATTCCATCTGACCTCCAAGTTTTCATTTCTTCTGAGCTTCGAGCTCAGTTCCAGGAGCATCAGTCTTGGGTTTCCGCTGAGATCTAGCAGCACCACACCCAGATCACTGCGGAGATAGCGGCACATCGCGAGGTGATGGACACTCGCTACCATGGACTTCGCAACGACATGTGCTATTTTGCTGATTCCATGAGATACATGGATTCGCAATTTGGTGCACTGTATGTGAAGTACAATATGCGGGCTTCAGACCCTATGGCGTATGCCCGGCCACTTCCTTCCTCCGGCCCTCCATTTCCGACCAGGCCTCCTATCGCTCCTCCAGCACCACAGCCTGCTGTTGCTGCGATTGATTCTGAGGAGGAGAATGATGGTGATGGTGATGATGATCATGATGGTGATGAGGAGGTTGCTGCGGGAGATGAGGACGACTCATCTGAGGAGGACGATTCTGACGATGAGAAGTGATTTTCCCCTTTGTTGATGATGTCAAAAAGGGGGAGAGATATTTATGAGACTCTCTGGGCTGTAGTACTTTATTTTAGATTTCTGTGTATTTTGGGTTGTAGTATTTTGTTTTATTATGGACATGTATTGTGTGGACATGTGTTTTATGGTTATGGACATGAGTTACTCTTTTATGGCATCCTTTTTATTGCATATGTGTATTTATGAATGGTTGATTTGCATGTGTTTCATTTCCATATACTATTATTTATGCCTGAGTATCTCTTTGATATATGCATGTGTTGAGGGGGAGATTCACTTGAAGTTTCCACCCAAATATTTGTGATAACTATATATGTTTTGTCATCATCAAAAAGGGGGAGATTGTTGACCCAAAGGCCATTAGCCCGGACATTTTGATGATAACAAACCATATTTAGTTATGTTTTTAACAACCTTGTTTACATTAGTTTCAGGAAAATATATCTGTTGATTTGACGGCTCCAACTCAAGACTCACGCTTTTGGACGCTGCAAAGAATTTGGATCCCCGAGCCTAGCACAATAGAAGCGCTTCCAGATCATACAAAGAAGAACAACTCAAGATTTATAATTTCCTTTTAGTTTTTATTTTTAGATAATTTTGTCAAAACCAAGATGATAGAGGTAGAATATTTGGGATTGTCACTCACACACACTTAGTATTGCTTCATGGCTTCAAAACAATTTTTCTAACTTAGTTTTTAGAAAAACCATCTTTGAAAAAATCAGTTTTTAGAAAAATAATTTTTCATTTTATCAAAAAGGATTTTTATCAAATGTTGTCCTAACATGTTTGAGTGATGATCTATGATCACACTCTAAGTTTTATAAGTCCTAGAACCTTGTTTTATAAATCCTTAGCCAAAATGTTTTAACTAAAATTTCCTTTTCCCTTTAGCAGACTCTAAAAAACAGACCTGACAGAGTCCGGTCGACCGACCCAGTCGACCGATGTGCACGGCTGTGCATGTGTGCACGTCGGCCGACCGCCCGGACGACCGGAATCAATGTCAGTGCTCTCTGTTTATTTCGGTCGACCGGATCGGCCGACCGTAAGAGTTTCACTCTCAGGCAGAGCTGCGGTCGCCCGAGTCGGCCGACCGTTTCCCCCAACGGTCGGATTTATGACCGTTGGCGGTCGGCCGGCCCGGTCGACCGGTAGCTGTCAGAAAGTCTGACAGACTCCAACAGCTCTATTTTTCTGGACAGATTTTGTTGGGTTTCAACCCAACGACTCTATTGAGCTGTGTAGGCTGTTTTCCATCCCCTATATATAGTGGGACACTTCTACAAACTTAAGAACAAGATTTACGTATAAGATTTACAAGTTTTCAAAAGCCTTTCATTTTAGAAAATGATTTTCTCTCTAAGCCAAAAGTTTCCAACACTTTCTTGAAGCAAACCTCTCTACTTCTCTCTAGTCTTTTGCACTTCACAATCCCAAGTATCATCTCCTTCATATTGGTTATAGGATTGTGCGAAGTGAGCCTTTTGTGATCAAGTGTGATCAACTTATTTCATTGAGCGAAGTTGTAGAGGCATCGGCCTCAAGCGAGCGCGTGTGCTCCAAGTGGTGTTGCGGCATCACGAGAGATAGGACAAGTGTGTCCTTGTATTGACGATCCAGTGGGATCACCAATAGTGGAAATCCTTCAAGTGTGAAGGCGGGGACGTAGAGCGTGGCTCGACCCTCGGAAAAATTCCTTGTGTTTGTGTTTGATCAAATTTCTCTAAACTCTATCTCTTTTACTTGCTCTTTTATATTGTTCACTTACTTGCAAGTAGTTTATTTGTGTTCATCATTTTAGATAGTTTTAAATTCGCATAATTGTCATTTTATATAGCCATCACCTATTCACCCCCCTTCTAGGTGATTTCAAAAGATTCATCTATTTGTTTTTTAAGTGTTTTGTTATTTTCAAAGAAAACAAGTTTTTGGAAATTGGTTTCTTGTTCTTCATTTCTATATCAATTTGGTATTTTCTCAAGAGATTTCTTTGATCAAAACACTTTGTTTTTCCACACTTGAGCTTATCTTCTATCCTATTCTATTAGGATCTTATTTTGTGGAAAAGAGAGATAGTTTGAGGTTGTGGAAACCTCCAAAGTTGTAAACCCTCCTTTTATTGTTGTATCCCTCTTTGGTAGAGGTTGATCGGAGTGGTATTGGTTTGTAACCCTCTTCGGTAGAGGTGTTTGTGGTTGTATTTGGTTACGGGCCTACCCTCGGTTGTGAGGCGGTGTTTGAGAGAGGAGTTCGGTACTCCTAGTGTTGTAACAAATCCTCCTCGGTGGAGGTTGCCTCGGTGGGAGTATAGTGGATTAGAAATCCTTCTCGGTGAAGGCGGAGACGTAGAGCTAGGGGCTCGAACCTCAAAACATATCTTTGTGTTTGCGTTTGATCCATTGTCTCTCTAACTCTCTCTCCTTTATTTGTGCAAAGCATTATTCATATTGCCATATCATTCATATTGCTTGTGTTGCCTTGTATTATTTCATATTGTTCATCCTTATATGCTTGGCTTGCTTGTGTGTGTGCCTCACTTGTACTTAACCACAAGAGCTTCATATAGCACCTCAACCCTTATCTAGGGGAATCAAGAGGAGTTAGTCCAGAGCCCTTCACGGGGATTTCGGCTACACTTGTGTGTTGTACTAAGTGTGATTGCAAAATTGTTTTAACCTTCCGCATTTAGCGCATTTAGTTTCTAGATTAGCATTATCACCTATTCACCCCCCTCTAGGTGATTTACAATTGGTATCAGAGCCTACGCTCCTGATACTTAGGCTTAACATCCTAGGAGTGAGATCCTTTGTTTGCTAATCTACCATTTGCATTTGCACATTTGTTTGTTTGCACACATATAGTTTGGACCCATGGACTTCATGACCCCACCTATGTTTGACCCTTCCAACATTCTTATTTGGAAGACTAGGATGTCCATTTACCTACAAACCCTAGGTTATAAGGTTCACCTTGCCATTACCAAGGAATCCTACCTTAGTGATAGCATGCATATAGTGGCAATGCACAAGCCCTTGAGGCCATTAGAAGCACGCTACCTAAAGAATATCTTATGCATGTTTCTAACTTTGATTCCGCATTTGCAGTGTGGAACAAGTTGACAACCACCACCACCTCCAAGCTTCAAGTGACAATCCAACCGGAGGAAGAATCTAGTGGAGATGAATCCAAGCCACAACAATGCTATACGGTCCAAGGGAATGACTCCCTTGAGGTACACTCGGAAACCCACTTAGATGATGATGATGATGCTAGTTCTTCAAATGATTATATTGATGCCCATGCTTTGAATGAAGAACTATCTATTGTTTGTGAAAATTAATTGAAAAGTATAAAATTTTGAAAAAGAAAAGTCTAGGAATTGAAAAAGAAAATAAAAGTTTACATTCTAAACTTAACAATGTTTTGTAAGAGAAGGTTGAGGTCTATAATGAAAGGGATTCATTGAGATCTCAATTAGAACTTGCACTTAAAGAAAATAAGATTTTCAAAAATAAAAATGATTGTGAAACTCTTTTGAAGAATAATGATGTTTTGTCTTCAAAAGTTGAATTTGTTTTAAGAGAAAATGATTCTTTGAAAAGAGAAATTGATTTTATTTCAAAAGAATTAGAAATTTGTTTAAGTAAAAATAAATCTTTGAAAAATGATATTTCTTCACATGTTTTCCATGCTAGGGTAGTTCCACCTAGATCACCCCTTGCATGCTCCACTTTATCTTCAAGTGTTAAAAATGATATAAATGTTTTGAAGAAGAGTGTTGATTGTTTGGGCTCCACTTTGAGCCAATGTGTTGTGGGCCATACACGTTTGGAATCTTTGTTTCGAAAGAAACAAGTTCCATCTATTATGCATGCACACCATACACGGCATACACATGCTCCTCACGGTCAACACCATCACACATTGTATGCTCATGTATACACTTGTACACATTGTGGACGTAAGGGCCACCTTGCTAAATTTTGCTATGATCGTATACATGTTTCTAATTTAGCAAATAAATTTGTTTGTGTTAGGAATGATACTAACCCCCATGGACCCAAAAAGTTGTGGGTACCAAAGACCACCCTTCCTTTGTTTAATGTAAGTGTGGGCTCTCGCATGACATGAGAGTAGTGGTACCTTGGAGTGGATGCGTTCCGAACTTCATGAAAATCATTTAGATGCATCACTTTCAAGGAAGGTTTGGTGGGAAGACCACCTTATTTTGGAGACTTGGAGAAGTTGCCTCATAGGTTTTGGTAACGGTCTCTTACTCCTTATTTATTTATGCATGCGTTTCATGTTCATTATTTGTAGCATGTTTTGTTGTTTATTATGAAAATGCCATGATTATTAGACTCTTGACATGCATGTATAGCCATTTTGAGACACCCATGTTTAATATGGACTATTATTTTGTGTTCTCACCATTTGTTTAGCTATCATGCTTATCATAGGTTTAATAACATGTGAATTTACATAATAATCATGTTTATGTTTAACATGTTGATTTTTGTCTTGTTTTATGCTTCATGATTTGAATATATGTTTAAGTGTTAGTTTTCATTAAGACTAGGTATATACTTGTACATATAGTGGGCCACAATTAAATCTATATATGTTTGTGCTTGAATGCTTATTTGTTCCCATTACATGTGCTAGTATAGTCTAGTTTTGATGATCCATACATTTTAAACTTGTATTCCCATTCTTGAATTTGTTTTATGTTTATATATTTAACTTCATGTATATGTCCATTTTATCCAAATTATTGTTATACATATACATCCTTTGAGCCACGTGCCTTCATGCATATATCTTTGTGGACTCGTTGTGTTTGGATATGTATGTATACTTTAATTTGTATAGGACATACATATACCTTGAAGATTAAATAGTTTTGATGAATTTCATGCTTTCGTGTTTTAAGGAATATTGAGCTTATTGTCCATCTTTCATGATTATGATCTTCACATTGTATTTGTACACTCACATTTATTGTTTACTCATGTGTTTGTTTTCATGAGTCATATTTATGCTTAATTGACTTGAGTGTTTTGATATCATGTGGATTTCTTATTTCATGAAAAACAATTTGTTTGTATTCCTTACTTGAAGGATTTCGTACTAGTTTACAAGTTTTTCATTTAACTAGTTGTGATATTCTTTATTTTGGTAGAGTTTTCAAACACACTTTATTTTTCAAATCTATTTTTTGAAAACCCCTATCATCTACGGGCGGATGGATGGGCGACCATGCTTATGTATGCTCTATATTGAAAGAATCCAATGATACATGTGTATGAGTTGGGTGGTAGTTATATGATGTATACACTTGATCATTATTGTTATTTCAATTGGTATCATTGAATTATTTCAATTGGTATCAATTTTGACCTTTCTTGTATACTCATATATGTTTGTATGTATGTATGCTTTCATTTCAAAGAATATCAATTTCAATTGGTATCTAATTTTTCATACATATATATGTTTGTGTTTATGCTAAGCTTGAGTTTTAACTTTGTTTCAAATTGATTTAGCTTTCAATTGGTATTCTTAATTCAAACCTTATTTTCAATTGATTCTTCAAATTGATTTTTTTTTAAAAAAAATAATGCGTAGGCTTGTTAAAATAAAAGGAGAACATTGTTTTTGTTGATATTTTATAAAGGGGGAGAAAATTCGATTTTCATATTTACAATTGGTATTTGTATCTCCACTCCTTTACTTTATGATAGAAAATAAAAATTTTAAATTGATATCATATGTTTAAAAAGAAAAATACTCTCTTTTGATATCAAAATGTTTATTTGAATGATTTAAATTAGTATCACAAAATTTTGTTTAAACATAAATATAAAAGTTTTGATTTATATTGCCTATATGCAAGGAGAGCTTAACATCTCTTCTACATATAGATTCATGATGAGTGTATCTTATATTGAAGAGCTTGACAATCTCTTCTTTATGTGGTACACGTGTGTAGGGGGAGCTTCATATCTCCTCTTATGTATTGCATAGTGTATGTTATGTGAATTAGGGCTTGTCATCCCTCCTTCATGTAATGTATCTATGTAGGGAAGCTTCACATCTTCCTCTTCATGAATGTATATCGTATATACCATTTATTTATTGATCTATGTTTACTTTCTATTGGTATCAAAATGCTACTTTGACATATTTTCAATCGATACCTTAATTGATAGTCACCCCTATTTGGTTTTGTTTTTTGTTTAGACAAAAAGGGGGAGAACATTGTCTTTATTTACCCCTTATTGATGATTGTTTCTTTGTATTAAAAGGGGGAGAAGATTTTGTTTTGTTTTGGTTTCTACCCCTTTGTTGATGATTGACAAAAAGGAGGAGAAAGATTTTGAGTTTGATTGTGTTTTATATATGCATGTTTATGTTTTGCATATATTAAGTTTAATTTAGTTTAATTTTAATTGGTATCTAGAGCATGTTTTGTTTTTGAACATTTCATTGGTATCTAGAGCCTTTCTTATTGATTATGCATTTATATGCATTCATGTTTAAGAGCCTTCATTGCATATTTATTGTTTATTTGTTTATGCATGAGTTAAGGGGGAGCTTCTTTGAAGCTTAACTTTAATCCATGCATATATAACTCCATGAGTTTTGTCATCATCAAAAAGGGGAGATTGTTGGCCCGAAGGCCTTCCTCTCTAGTTTTGATGATGATTAACTCATGTAGTTATGTTTACTAATAATCTTGTGATTTTAGTTTCAGATCATTAAGCAAGATATTAGTTGGTGATTGCTTCAAAAAGAGGAGTTTGGAAGCTTTCACTTGGTGATTCCAGGGCCCGAGCATCAAGATCATACATAGCCTAACTCGTGGATCACGGTTTGGATTGAGTCTACTTGAAGATGGAAGCTCATCAAGAAGACTTAGGTATCCTAGTTTAGTTTAGTGTGTTTTAGATCCATTTGTAAAGCTTAGTATAGTTGATATGCTCAAATGCGCAACACACACTAGTTTTATGTTTTGGATTTGGTTTTCATGAATAGATTGATCAAAACAAGTTTACTTGGTTTTTATATATATTAGATGTGTTCAATATACATACATGCTTCATATCTTAAACAAACTTATTTTGATATGCCTATTCATGAGTTTTAGGAAAAATCAGATTTCCTATTGAAAAATCCAAGTTTGATAAAATACAAGTTTTGATTTTTGGTAAAAATGTTTAAACACAAAAATAGTTTCATATGCTTGATATTTGAGCTAAACTTTTTATCACATGTCTATATATCAATGCAAAATGTTAAAACTATTTTTGGAGATTTTTGCAAGACTTAAAAGAATTTTTAGAAATATGTTTAACTATTTTTCTGACCAAGTTTCTGATCCAGACTGTGGTTGACGGGCCAGGTCGGCCGACCGTACGGTCGACCGAACCAAGGGCCATTCGACCGTTGCGGTCGACTGACGTGCACAGCCCTGTGCACATTTGTCAGACACAGGGCCGGTCGGCCGGTCGGCCGACCGGATCAGAGAGCCTTGCTCTCTATATCTGGGCGGTCGACCGAGCGGTCGACCGGAGCAGAGAAATCTGCTCTCTGTATCTGGGCGGTCGGCCGGAATGGTCGACCGGATGCCCCAACGGTCACATTTATGACCGTTGGCGATCGACCGGCCGGTCGACCGCAAGCCTGTCAGGCTGCCAGATCAGCCTAACGGCTAGTTTTTCTGTTTGGCTATATAAACCCCAATCCTTTAGGGTTTTGGCCAAGTTTTTAGGAGCTAAAATTTCTCTCTATTCTTGTGTTTAAAAGAAGTTTTCAAAAGAGTTTAAGTGCCAAAAAAAATCATCTATTTGTTTTTTAGTGTTTTGTTATTTTCAAAGAAAACAAGTTTTTGGGAATTGGTTTCTTGTTCTTCATTTCTATATCAATTTGGTATTTTCTCAAGAGATTTTCTTTGATCAAAATACTTTGTTTTTTCACACTTGAGCTTATCTTCTATCCTATTCTATTAGGATCTTGTTTTGTGAAAAGAGAGATAGTTTGAGGTTGTGGAAACCTCCAAAGTTGTAAACCCTCCTTTTATTGTTGTATCCCTCTTTGGTAGAGGTTGATCGGAGTGGTATTGGTTTGTAACCCTCTTCGGTAGAGGTGTTTGTGGTTGTATTTGGCTACGGGCCTACCCCTCGGTTGTGAGGCGGTGTTTGAGAGAGGAGTTCGGTACTCCTAGTGTTGTAACAAATCCTCCTCGGTGGAGGTTCCCTCGGTGGGAGTATAGTGGATTAGAAATCCTTCTCGGTGAAGGCGGGGACGTAGAGCTAGGGGCTCGAACCTCGAAACATATCTTTGTGTTTGCGTTTGATCCATTGTCTCTCTAACTCTCTCTCCTTTATTTGTGCAAAGCATTATTCACATTGCCATATCATTCATATTGCTTGTGTTTGTCTTGCATTATTTCATATTGTTCATCCTTATATGCTTGGCTTGCTTGTGTGTGTGCCTCACTTGTACTTAACCACAAGAGCTTCATCTAGCACCTCAACGCTTATTTAGGGGAATCAAGAGGAGTTAGTCCAGAGCCCTTCACGGGGATTTCGGCTACACTTGTGTGTTGTACTAAGTGTGATTGCAAAATTGTTTTAACCTTCCGCATTTAGCGCATTTAGTTTCTAGATTAGCATTATCACCTATTCACCCCCCTCCTCTAGGTGATTTACAGTTTTGTATTTAGACAAAACTTATTTTTGGATTTAATATCAAAACATAGATATAATACCTTTCATTTATATTGGATTTTACCCATATACTATATGCTTCAAAGTTGTTTAAATATCATGTTTTTGTATTTACATGTGTTTCGGAAAAATCGGATTTCCATTTCAAAAATTCAAGTTTTGAAAAATACAGTTTTTGATTTAAGACAAATTTTCAAGTCACAAAAATAGTTCAAAATGTTTGTAACATGATTTGATTTTTACTCAAATGTTTTGTATTTCAAAGATATAACATGAACTGATTTTTGTGAAATTTATGTGTTTTTATGGGATTTTATAAAAGATAAAACCTAAGATTTTTAGTCCCATAATATCTGGCTGGCAGGCTGCCGGTCGACCGGGCCGGTCGATCGTAGCAGTGAGCGTTGACCGTGCCGGTCGCCGACGACGTGCACAGAGCGTGCACGCAGCCTAGCTGGGGAGGCCGGTCGACCGCCAGAGAGCTCTGCTCTCTGGAAATGCCTCCGGTCGACCGGGCGGTCAATCGGACAGATAGCTCTGCTCTCTGTATCCAGCTCAGTCGACCGGGCGGTCGACCGGCCAGAGAGCCGTTGCTCTCTGGTTCTGGGCACAGTCGACCAGCCGGTCGACTGGAAGGGCATTCTGGCCCTTTTCAACTGCGAACGAGCAGATTTCCAAATGGGCTATTTAATACCCCATTTGAGTCGGTTTTTTAAAAGAATTTTTTTTAAGAGCAAAATTTCCATCTTCTCAAGTGTTTTAATACAAGTTTTCAAAAGAGTTTTTAAGCTAAAAGATTTATCTTTTATTTGTTTTAAAGGGTTGGAAAAATCAAGAAAAAGAGAAGTCTTTGGGATTGGTTTTGATCTTCACTTTATATTCATTCTAGAAGTTTTTCAAGAGTTTTTCTTTGTGATTTTGATTTCCAAACTCTTTATTTCTCACACTTGAGCTTATCATTCTATCCTATCTATAGGATCTTTGTTTTAGTGAGAAATTGGTTTGTGGGTTAGACCACCAAGTTGTAAACCTTCCATCTTTGTGATATCCCTCTAGTGAGAGGTGATTGAGTTGTTATCCCTAAAGTGTGAGGTGATAGTGAAAGTGGTATTTGGCTCCCTCTAATGAGAGGTGGAGATTGTGTTGGAATCCCCCAAGTGTGAGGTGATTGTTGTTTGAGTGGCTTTGTGCCTATCCTCTAAGTGTAGAGGTGATTTGTTTGTGCTTTGCCTCTAGTGAGAGGTTGTATTGGTTTGAGAGAGGAGTTGTGTAGTCTCGATTGTATTTGCCCCAAATCCTCATGGAGGTTCCCTGTGTTGGAAGTCCTGTGTGGAGAGTTAGTGAAAAATCCTTCTGTGTGAAGGCGGGTACGTAGAGCTGTGTGTTCGAACCTC